>CM067362.1:21303044-21493607 GCA_034401795.1 Chaetoderma sp. LZ-2023a | reverse complement strand
GCATGACACGTGTGTTCAGCCAATTGCACAGGTCCACCAACACCAGCACTTCAAGGTCTAGCTGTAGCCGCAACAGAAACGGGGACTTCATCTCAATCTGAGCAGCAGCAGCGCGTTGAAACTGTTGTTGATCAAAACGATGTGGTGGTGATGGAAGTTGAACCTCTGTCAACTTCAAGTTCTGCTTCAGCGGCAGTGAAGCGCCCAGTGCACGGTCAATTAGCTGCTGGTACATTGGCCGCTAAGATACCCAAGCTGAATTATGGTCTACAGAATTATGTCATCAGAACTTCAGCAGAAAAACGTGGTGAATTAGATCGTGATGTAGCTAGGATGGTGTATGCTACGAACTCCCCATTTCGCTTAGTAGAAAATAGACATTTTATAAACCTTGTAAAAGATTTACGACCAGGCTATCAACCACCATCCAGAAAGGACATAGGGGGGAAATATTTGGATGTTATCTACACAGAAGAGCGGGAGAAGGCGAGAAAAAATTTGGAAGGTGAACTTGTCTGTCTAGCATTAGACGGTTGGAGCAATATTCATAACGAGCCTATCGTATGTGCTACAGTGACGACCTGCTTAGGTGATATTTACTTAGTGGATACTACGGACACCTCTGGACATCCTCACACAGCGGAATATCTTTATGACATTGCGAAGCAGACAATTGAAAACACGCACAATGATTTTGGGTGCATTATATGTAGTATCGTCACAGACAATGCTGCTAATGTAGCAAAGATGCGAGAGTTCTTGAAAGAACGACTGGGTTTCAACATGATTGCGTATGGATGCACGCCTCATCTTCTAAATCTGACTTCAAAGGACTTAGAAATGGGTAATGTTAAGGAGCATGTCACACAAGTTGTGAAGTATTTCCGAAATAACCACTTTGCTAGTGCCCAAATACGCCAATCATCGTGCAGAAAGTTAGTGATGCCAGCAGATACAAGGTGGAACACAATGTACGATTGTTTAAACTCGTATTGTGAGGCATGGCCGACACTTGTGACAATCTGTGATGGACATACTGACCGCATAGATGTTGCCATTGCCAATAAAGTTCGTAATGTAGTAATCAAACGTTCTGCAGATGAATACCGACTTTGTTTGAAACCAGTAGCTTGCGCTCTCGATAAAGCTCAATCGGACAATTGCACAATAGCAGAAGCAGTTGAATTATGGAAAGATGTAAAAACGGCCCTGCATAATGACACTAATAATTCAACAAAGCGTGCGGCCGATAAGCGTTATCAACAAGCTGTGACACCTCACCACATGCTGGCCAATCTACTCCACCCTAAATACCGTGGTCGAAACTTGACTCAGCAAGAACGTGAAACTGCACTCACCGTAGCATCCGAAATCCCTGGTTTGATGACTTTGGTAATCAAATTCGAGGCCATGGCACCACCATTTCACATTCTTAAATTTAACGACGAAGTTGTTAATGGAGTAACCTCTCTTCATTGGTGGAAGTCGCACAGACGTGACTTCGAGGATGATCTGCTGGAAGCATTTGAATTCACTCAGCGTCTGATGTCAGCTGTGGCGGCGTCAGCTGATGTCGAGCGCGTGTTCTCCAGCTATGGGCTCGTGCAGAGTAAGTTGAGAAACAAACTTGGAACTTTAAAAGCGGCTAAACTTGTATTTCTTTTTCGGTCCCTAAACTGTGACAAAGAAAATGACTTCCGGTTTCAGTTGAATGATGATTGTTGACTAGACTAGTGAAGTACAATTGCAGCATTATTGAAAACTGAAAGTGAAAAGTGATGACAGACACATCTATCTGTGACTCAGTTAGGTTTGCGCGATATTGCTTGAGAGAATATCGATATCGTTATTATAAAAAAATTGCGGTATCTCAATAGTCAATATATCGAGTGTTCTGGTTAATCACTTAATTGTGAATAATTAAAGAATATGCATCCCATCATTCAAAACATATTGAATATTTTGAAAGCAATTTCACTGGAAGCCGTTGCTGCCTAAGTCAGCAACGGTTTTCAGTGAAATTGCTTTCAAAATATTCAATATGTTTATTATGTTACGAATGATGGGATGTCTATTCTTTAATTATCACTGTTTGAACTAATAATATATAGAGTTCAAAATTTATATATTACGTCATATTAGCAACGATTTTTCAATTTTGTTCACAATTGCATCACAGATACAGTGAGTAGCAATAGGACAGAAATGATGCAATGCATAAATCTAACGAATTAGCCCTAATTAGATGCACAAAATCTATGAAGGTATGCAAAAGTCATCATTGTCTAAGTCTATCAACCTTGTTAACTTCTGTCTTTAAAAATATGCTCAAATTAAAATTGATAGACTGGTGTACATTTTTCAACAATTTTGGTGGACGATGTTGCTGTCTGCGACAGCTCTATCATCCACCAAATTTGTTGAAAAATGTACACCAGTTTATCTTTAACCCTTAGCACACTGATGTCGAAATTTTTAAATTTCAAATTAAATTTAAAGATAAACTGGTGTACGTTTTTCAACAAATTTTGTGGAAGATGGTGCTGTCACAGACAGCAGCATCGTCCACAAAAATTGTTGCAAATTGTACACCAGTTTATCTTTAAATTTAATTTGAAAATTTAAATTATCATGCTCCAGAGTGCTAGGGGTTATGTTTATTTTGAAAAATTAAAACTCCTACATCAGTGTGCTAAGGGTTAATGTAATGTAATGATGTGTTTACGTGTTACAATGTATATAGTTTCTTGCCAGTTTCAGCAATTACTGATTTTGATTTTTGAAGTTGTAGTAAACTACTTAATTTAATAACATTTCAATCTTTATTGTTTTAGTGTTAAATAAAATGGAGCCCAAAAGTCCAACTTGATAAGCACTAGCCAATAGTAATCGAGACACTCAATGACACTCCAGAGTGACTCCAGACGCATGTCATAGCTGAAAAAAGAGACAGTGTCTTGCTTTAAAAGAGTGTGCTTTTGGAATTAGACTAATAGTAATAGCCATACTGGCCCATACATGACTTTTCATGTACACTATTGCTTTAATGGTCATGTAGTGACATGTACGCACATGGAATTCTCCTCTTCTTTACAGCTTACACATACTTAATGATCATACTTTGTACACATGTGTGATGTACTGTGTACATGAACCTCAAGTATGTAGATTGTAGATGTGGACTCGTGCACTGGGTCTAGTCTTGCTGATGACAAATATGAGCAATTAAGTGTATAATTCTATTTTGTGTTGATGTTCAAGTGCCATGGAAGCAGTAAAATAATTATGTTACTTTAATTTAACAAAATTACTGTTAATTGTATTAATTACTTGAAAATTCCTCTATTTTTGCAAAACTGATTTAAATCACGATTTTTTCGATAAAAATCGAGTGATTTAAATCATGATTTAAATCATGATATAAATCAATTGATTTAAATCAAGCCAACCCTGATCACTACTACTTACGAGTTGCCGATCCAGTCGTGAAACGTGATTTTTCCATCCGATGTGTCCGCCTTAAAGTTTGGCATCAAGTCTCCTAGATTCAGCATTTTGGGGTTTGATTGATTGATTTAATTAACTTCAGTAGCTTAATTATTCAGAAATTAAGTTTATAGACGTCAATAAAGCGCGCAGCTATATTGAGAGTTGATGGATTGAGTGTTCACTATCAACTGAGGCCCGGGCAGACACGCGGCCCCTTTTTGAACGTACATATTTCATTCTGAATCACGGAAGTGTGTCCTCGTAGAAGGTAGCCAGTTAGTCAGGAAACCGGTTAAATATTTCTTTTAACAATTTGATTCAAATTGGATTCCCCCAGAGGCAGCAACGACTTTCAGTCAAATTGTTTTAAAAATATTTAGCAGAATTTTGGATTTTCTTATGAAATTAATGTGCATAGAGGTGAGCCATATACAGGTAAACGCGAGGCGGACTCCGGTGGTATTAGTGCGTCATGAACTGAACGCGCAGTACATACCGTGATAAGCAAGGAAACGTTGGCCCAAGGTTTACCACTACGTTGGGCCAACGTGGTTTTGCTCATCGGCCCAACGTTGGCCCAACGTTGGCAATGCGTTATTTGGCCAATGTTGAGACAACAGGCATAATTCTATGAAGATATTTAAAATAACACACCAGAGAGCATAATTTAACAATTTAACAATTAAATGGTGATATTATGTTCATTTTGTTTGATTTACTGTGAAATTTCCAATGCTGGCCCAACGTTGGCAAACAACTGATACAACAAACGTTTGGCCAACGTTTCGCCAACGCTGTAATGCCAACTGCGATCTGCCAACCTGTTGCCAACGTTGGCCCAACCTCTACATGGTATCTGGATATATCAAAGCAAATATCCAGCCATAGTTAATATTGCCTCATTTTCGAACTTAAAAACCGGGTAGCCATACGGATGCCCACTGGTCAAAGCCATACTCAAATTCACTACGTGTGTAGGTCTTGGCGACTTCCTGCCTACCACAGTCCATACTATTTTTTGCTCAAGGGCCGGTAGCATTCACGTGAAACAGAAGTAGTTGAACTAAGATTGGAATCGTAATGCTTAACATTATGGCTTCTGGTCTGTGTTGGGGTTTCCAACAGTTTCATTAAAATGGAGGGATCCGATCTGTCCTACAATTCGATAAACATTTTGTAAATATTTTGAAACTAATTTGCCTACGAATTTAGGTTTCAAAGTTTCAAATCGATTCCAACACGCGTACAACGTGGGAGGACCTTCGCTACAAATGGGCATGCTATAGCTAGAAATAGATCCATATATTGGACACGCTGTTAAGCAGCGGTCTTGTAAATGATTTACTGGAAATATCAGAAACGCCAAAATAACCGGCGAACAAATTGACCAACTCATATTTTTTGTCGAGAGGTTGTGAATGCTTCCAGAGAAGTGTGTCTAAAAGCTGTTCCATTGAAAGAAATTATAGATTTTGAAGACTTTTCGACATATTAAAGAATCCAAGATGGTCACCAGAGAAGTTGACCAATCAGATTTCTGTATGCGCGATCAGAAGTCTATGATGTTAGGGTCCTTCCAGCCAAGTCTGTGGTTTAAATCAGTTTAAACTGATTATTTCCCATATACTTTCACACAATCTGAGATGGCCACACGCATTATAACTGACCAATCAGATTTATCACGTAAGTGCGAGTCAACACGAGTCTCATTTAAATTGGAAGGGACGATGACGCCTGTGATAAGAATACAGACCTCATCACATAGGGTAGTTGTTTGACAATTTCAATGTCGGCGCCATTAGCATGGCCCATAGAGCTGTAGAGTGTGGATGACAGTTATCCAAATTCCCTTGCCACAGTTGTGTAGGGTAAGATTTATCATGCAAATGACTATGAAATATATTAATGGCACTTGAGCTGGGTAGATGATCTCTTCTCTGCTTTCAACATTGGCGATAGGCTCATGACTTGTAGGAGTGTATATCTCACCAATGTTTCTAACGTATCTGTTCGAAAACTTCCTTCATGGCGCAGGAAATGACCTTCTTAGGGTAAATGAACCATTAAGCGAAGTATTCCCGCTTCCCCGTTCTACATCTGGAATGGAAGAGTGTATTTATTCTACATAGCAATCCCGTTTCTACACTCACTCTTTGCAGTTTCATGGAGTACAACATCGATACTATGTCATTGTCTGCATAATTCACCTTTCCAGAGTACCCACCCATCATATGACGTCATAATGAACTGCGTGATGTGTACAATGACATCATAATGAATGACGTCGATAAGCACGTCACGAACGCATATTTGAAGACGGTCTATGCGTTGTTGTACAAATTGTTTGCTTTTACTATTTAATAAATATTCTGTTGACTATTTTGAAACTAATTTGACTGGGCGCTGTTGCTGCCATAGGCAGATTCGTTACAAAATATTCAACAGCGTCCATTGGTACCTTTGTATGCGTCTCGCCTATTATGCACATTTTAGTTAATTTCTATGATGCCAATCAATATGGGAAGGTAACCCTTCTCAACACGCATATTCAGCTCACCCATGTACACCTTATCCACTGCTCTAAATGAGCTGTTCAGGCAGTCACTCCGAGCTGAGCACACTATGGCGTGCACCGAGCAAGAGTCAGTGATGCAAATGAAGTTGTTATAGTTGTGCATGACTTTCACATGGATGTTGCTATAGCGAGTATCACAACTGTGACCACCATATCTTTGTCTTCAGCATCTATTGAACTTGTTCTGCCATCATTAAGTGGATTGTGTTGTGCTAATAAAGTGCATACACTCCCAATGGAACAAGTCTTGAATCATTGCATTGCCGAACTCGCCACCATCTTATTAGTGTGCATACTGGGTCGATATCTACCAAATGTTACTCGATACCCTGCTTCACATACTCCATACTACAGCAGGATGACCAACATGAACTTGAAATGGAAGTCGGTCGCAAATTGTAGATAGCAAACACTGTTGTAATCCATCATGAGAGCTATCACCTCACGCTCCTATGTCATACGTGATCATGTATGGCCACTCCTGTTTAAACTTTACATTTTGTGTTATGTAACTTGTAAGCGTGTTGAGTCAATATAACCATTTGCAAACTTCCCCTTCACTTAGTCGTTCCGTAACCCTTTAACCCTCAAATTTGTTCAAGAAACTTTCAATTTGCTCATTGAAAATGTCCATTTGCAGACTAAGAGAAGACTAGTTTTGAAAAGTTACGGCTGGAATGAATGGCTCGGTCATCTCGGTACATTTTCAAAAACAGTCTACGCTTGGTCTGCAAATTTCTCACGACGACGATTTACTCTCTGCCAGCGCAATGTTGTTATGTTTGAGAACTGAAAGGATCTCAGTCTACGCTCTTGCCTTTGCACATATACTTATTACCGAACTACTTCTCCGCAAACCTCTGCACATACACCATACATCGGCCCATTTATTCACCCCTAACAACTGGGCGATGCCTTGATGAATTTCCCTATAAAAGATAAAATTAATAACTCCCCTTTTTGTTGTATCTTCTTTCATATGAGGCGTAAAATATAAAACACAAATTACATAACCATAAAATATAAAACACAAATTACATAACCGGTATTCATATTTATCGTCCTACATGTTAAGCTTTGCTGGTCGGGGATTGTTGTGCACTAGGCAGACATCAATAGTGGCGAGACGCGCTCTTTCTGAAGCATAACAGCACAAGTGGTTATTCGTGACACTTTAATGAGGTATCTATATAAACATGTGAGCATCGTGTTGGTGCACTCGTAGGCTGCAATGGCGCCAGGTCTGGTTAGTTTCAAAATCCTCAGCAACCTAACTGTATAGTGCCCTTCAAAAAGGGGATTCTGTGACCTCAGGGTTCAAAGTATATAAATCGATCCAAACACGCTCAGAACGTGGGCGGGGCTTAGCCGCAAATGTTCGGCGCATAACTTGATATGGATCAATATTTTGCAGTAGTTAATCCGGTTGTGGACGCGATTGCCTATTGCTTTGTATAATATGTATATATTTAATTAGTGTTTAATTGTTTATATAGGGCCTATAGTTGTTTTATATATCTTGTTTATTTATACGATTGTATTGCCGTATCCTTATGTTGGATTTTTGCAATTAACTATCCATGAGTGACAGTGAGCATCCTTAGATGTTCGTCGATATTGCGTGATATTCTGATTTACTTTACGCAACGTCCTCAGCGTAAAACAAGCATAGTTCTTCATTGAAGTGGAAGTCTATCGCAAATTGTAGTTAGCAAACACTGTTGTAATCCATCATGAGAGCTATCACCTCCGGTTCCTATGTCATACTTGATCATGTATTGCCACTCCTGTTTAAACTTTACATTTTGTGTTATGTAACTTGTAAGCGTGTTGAGTCAATATAACCATTTGCAAACTTCCCCTTCACTTAGTCGTTTCTTAACCCTTTAACCATCAAAGAAACTTTCAATTTTCTCATTGAAAATGTCCATTTGCAGATCAAGAGAAGACTAGTTTTGAAAATTAACCGCTGGAATGACTGGCTCGGTTATCGAGACAATCATTCCAGTGGTACATTTTCAAAAATAGTCTTCGCTTGGTCTGCAAATGGACATTTCTCAAGACCACTGCAGAAGCCGTTTTTGGCTGATATGAGTGTTATAGGGTTAAAGGAGTAACATGGCTGACGCATTGCCCATACAGCTGAAAGGTATGCAGATTTAAATGATCTAATCACAACTTGTTGTTGTTTTGTTTTTGTCCGAGACTGCAACACAGACGTTCGTATGGCTCAGTAATATCGTCGTTCTCACCGTTCATGCACTAGCATGCACACGGTCGATATACGGATTGGCATGATTAACATAGTAACCATTCACACTTTCAAGCGTCCCCAACCACTTAGCTTCATTAGTCACCGTTATTTTAGGCATATTTATCATCTCCAAAATCTCCTTCTCTGATAGCTATACAACTTAACGAGGATCTTATCGCATCTTCTGGGAGACATCACGAATCCTTGACTACCTCTTCACTAACTGTTTTGAAGTTGACTGGTTTAACTATGGTTGTTGGCGCGGTGATACCGGAGACGCTACCCTCCATAATACATCCTAAATATCTGTAACAGTTGCACGATTTACTCTCTGCCTGCGCAATGTTGTTATGCTTGAGAACTGAAAAGATCTCAGTCTAAGCTCTTGCCTTTGTACAGATAATTGTTACCGAAGCACTTCTACGCAAACCTCTGCACATACATCATACATCACCCCCATTTATTCACCCCTAACAACTGGGCGATGCCTTGATGAATTTCCCTACAAAAGAAAAAATGAATAAATCCCCATTTTTGTTGTATCTTCTTTCATATGAGGCGTAAAATATATAACACAAATTACATAACCGGTATTCATATTTATCGTCCTACATGTTAAGCTTTGCTGATCGCGGATTGTGCACTAGGCAGACATCAATCACACAAAGCGGCGAGAAGCGCTTTTTCAGAAGCATAACAGCACTAGTGATTATTGGTGACTATTTAACTAGGTATCTAACTATGTAAGCATCCTTAGATGTTTGTAGACATTGTGTAGTTCGGATCGACCGGTCGGGTACCGGCAGTACCAGCTAAGCTGGGTACGCGCCGCCCATCTAGGATTCGTTTCCTGAACACGCCCCTCTGGGTAGAGCTATAAGCGTACATGGGAGCACAGGCCTTTGAATTTTCATCCATCCATCCCTCTACCACATATTCCCCCTACTATATATTTATATATAAATATACACACGGTGTGAAACCTTCATCTGTGGGCACCATTGTCACGAAGCTGATTGGTTGGTTTGTTGTCAAAATCCGCTGACATCACGTTTCTGACTACAAACCACTACACACCAACCAATCAGCTTTCTGACAATGGTGCCCACAGATGAAGGTTTCATACCTTGTGTATATTATATATCTAGTAGGAGGGATATGTGGTAGAGTGATGGATAGACGAAAATTCAAAGGCCTGTGATGGGAGAGAGAGAGAGAGAGAGCATGTCGAAAAAACCCGACTGAGTTCGTTAACACGCATTATGCGCATGCGCACGACGCTGTTTCTATGGAGCGCGTAGTTACGACCTAGATAGAATGGCGCGTTTAGTGTAGCGAGCTGGTACTCTGTAATTCTTATTGATTGTCTGTTCCCGTTAAATCTGGCATTAATCAAGACCAGAATTCGACGGGCTTTCTGAATTTTTTAACCATTTCAAAATCGGTTGAGAAATGGCTGAGTTATCCAGGAAAAACTCTTCTTGATTATCTTCAAAATATTGCCCTGACGTCATAACCACGTGGACACAAAGCTTCTAGAATGTTCTAGAACGTTCGACGACGCTATTATTAGCGATGCTCTGATTGACTGTTGATCGAGCGGTGATTGGACGAAGCCTGAGCATGTGACGTCACGGAGAGTATAAAAGGAGACGCGATCCAGAGATCGAGAGCATCCTCGGCCATGGGCCGAACAGGTTGGAGCTGTACCAACTATTATCAAGCGCGACACGCGTCTTTCTTCGCTATGAGTCGGGTTTTTATCACGTAGTGTACAGTTTCCAATCCACGCACTAAAACAATTTTGTAACTCCCCTTTTACGGGAGTAGTTTGGAAACTTTTGATAAGAACGTTCACGAATACAACATCTACATTCGGAACACAAACTTGTGGTGAGGCCTTTGCGGCCTGATAATGTGAATCTACAGATGTAGAGGCAGGATGTTCTTTGGTGGATGACTCGCCAGATCTGCTGGCCACGCCTAAAAGTGGTATTTCAAACGCCGCCGCACTAATCATGTGGATTCTTTCGACTTTCGACCGTAGCAAGTGAACTCTGCCCGGTGCGTCTTCAGAGCTGGTTGACGTACCCAGCACCGTGACGCTTTGTTTTGTATCTTCATCAGCATCTGACAACCCCCGCTAGTAATCGGGTTGTTTAGACTTTCCATCCATACCATCGGTGTACGGGAACTTTCTTCACAACGTAGTACTATTGTATCTTTTGCTGACTGCTCGTTAGACATTCTGAATAGGCTTACAGTGTTGTGCGATGACCATGACCCCCCCCCCCCACCCCATGGACGTTCTTGCGGGAATCTTGTTTGCAGACAACAGCTTGCGGGAACCAGCCTGCGGGAACTGTCCAACTTCCGGAGAGCGCATCATCCCACGTCGACTACAGATCTACGTGTCAATTTCAGTGACACGGTAGCCTAACTTGGGAATGACTACCAAGTATTCAAGTAACTATACTTCACGATTTGATTATTTCTCTATATAGGTTTTGTTAATTATCTCGTATCCGTACTAACGGTTCCGATGACTAAAAGGAACCGTAACGGTCTTAGGACCGATAGTTATAATTTCTGTATTTTTTAAATAGTTATTTTCATTTTCCTCAATGTGTTGCTAACCACACTACAGTAGGTTCGTCAACCTGTATTACTATATATATCTTAATCATTGCCACCGTATTGTTTGTTCTGGTTAGATTACGTATGTATATGGCCAGTGGCCATCCGTTAAACTGTTTTGCTTAAGTCATAGAAAATATAGGAATGCAGTGCACGTAGGAAACACTATAGAGCAACATATATATATGCAGCATTTTCTCCCGCCACCAACAATTTTTCACTGAGGTCGCTGTCCGTGCTATAACTCTGTTTAGCCTGGCATGCTACCGACTAAAACCTTTTCTATTCAGCTCGATAGGATAGGTTCAAAATGATTAGAGACACTTTCTTCATTACATACTGTAATATATTCTTCTCTTCCGGCAGTGCGATAATCTAGCCCCCACACTCCGGTAAGACTCATAACTCCAAGATTTTGTCTCTCTTCATATTCCTATTAGGCGTGTGGCTTCTTAATTGTTTGGACGTCCCTGTCCGCACCATGGGCTGATCCGACTCTAGGAAACTATTGGGGTTTCCGAGCGGTCATGGCTACAGTGCGGTATCACATACACATTCCCGTGTATCTTCGGATACCTAGTAGATAGTACTTTAAGCCAATGTAGGAAAGCACTGCGAAAACATATGTATTAATTATTATTATATTTACTGATAATCCTCCCGCAGAGCAGTGCAAAACTGGCAACTTGTGTATAAACCTAACATCAGGTTAAACGGTTAGTTCCATAGGACCCGGTGACGGGCGAGATACGTATGGTCACCGAATTCTGTTTAAATGTCTGGGCATGCTATTTAGATCTGCCACGCCCTTACGGGAAGGACATTTATGGTGTGCATCCGTCTCTCTTACCCCCACCATAACGATAGGAGATATGGCCTAACAATGCTTCTGTAAAATGTAAACCATGTCCTGTAATGTTTCATGTGGTTGCAAGGCGGAATGTCCGGATTCTCACCCAGTTTGGAAATCCCGCTAAGTAATATGTATGAGCGTTGTATGCAGTATTGATGTCCTCGGGCATCTGTTCTCCGTGACAGCCGTGTTTAATAGCTAGGTAGTTATCGGCCAGTTGCGGCCTAAATAATTCCTGTTCTGAAAATAACTAAACAGTGGATTAAGCAGAGCAGAAGGCCTGCAGAAATAAAGTGGCAACTACTAACTCAGCATATTAGGAATCACATAAGATGGTGATGAAGGAATCCATCGGGAATCTTCCGTCCTGTCTTCACGTAAAACAGTACGCACCCCTATAGTCATAATCTCACTAGGTATGGTCTTTTCTTACTACCGCATTTTTGTTTGGAATATTAGAGTGGTCCCATTTTTGCCTGCTACTCTTCTCCCGCTTTACGCCGTGGCAGCACCTTCCCGAGACGGAGGCCCGCGCGAGGCACTTGCCTCTCGCAAGGATTCAGCGACGACAGTCCATGCCAGGATAATACTCCTCACCCTAACTTGCGCTAGTAGTAGTGCCCGCGTGAGACACATCACTTTTCGTCTGAGATATTCGTCTTCCTTTCAGCTTAGAGGTATAATAACTTATATTAAGTTAAATGGCTATGTCTCGTGTACGGGAGCCTCCCTTATGGGGATACCTCTGCGGACCTACAAGTCTGTGTGGTACCTCCGGGAGCCCCATGTTTAAAAGTTCATCTACCTGCCTCTATGTCTTGTATTTTCGTATGCTCTTATTGTAGTTCTATCTAGCATATTTTAGGTAAACACATTGTATAGACTTATATTTTTAGGTCACCAAATCATATCTTGTAAGTCCATAGATCACGAAATTGCTATGGACAGGCATACTGGTGACACAAACTCTTGGGATGATACCGTTGTGTTTAATGTTCACGACAATGGTCGCATGGCCCCACCGGAACGATTGAGTTCCACCGGCCTTAGGAGCCGTTTTTTGTTTCCCGCAGGGTCCGTCACCCCGAGACCAGATGCTAACCAGTGTCATCACTCGTCGTGCACTTACGGTGCGGCGAGTCGACATGAGACATCGGAACGGCCCAACACTGCCTGGCGAGCAACAATAGCGTGGTATACTGATTTACTTTATGCAACGTCCTCAGCGTAAAACAAGCATAGTTCTTCAAGAAGGATGTGAGTGAATAATGAGGTTACCCAGTGTTTGATGCTTTAAATCTATAAGCCGGTATGAGTTAGTTAGCACATTTGCCTTCTTAACCGCATTATATAAATACTGGAATCTTCCAGGAAATATCTGTTGAGCAAGTCAGAAGAACTAGACTTGTCACAACGGATTTTGAATACCACCAGGTAGTTACAATTGATCGAAATAAATTCATATCCTTTATGGGATAGATTCTGAGCGATATGTAGTGTTCAATTTTTTTAAACATGGTAGATCTTGGAAGAATTTCGACATATTAAAGAATCCAAGATGGTCACCAGAGAAGGTGACCATTCAGAAATTTATGATGATAGGGTCCTTCCAGCCAAGTCTGTGGTTCAAATCAGTTTTAGCTGATCAGTCCCCATATACTGCATGAGATGTGTTGTCCGCAATCTTTGACTGCAATTTTCATGGTGAAATCTTGTCATGGAAAGGTTCATCACTCGCCCGCCTGTCATGTCCATTAAATCATTGGTTAAAATGAGTGTAGAAATTTCCATATTTATGTCGAAGTCAAAGCAATCCAGAAAATCCATTACACTCCATTCCCTCGATGCTCGTAACTGCGTTGGTATGCCCCATAAAAAGATAACTTTAATAAGATGTTAAACATCCTCCATACACACTTCTAGTTGGAGATTTCAACCTACCGGTTATTAACTGGCTCAACTGCTCAACCAACTCTGGCACAGATGATATGGAATTAAAATTCATCGAGGCGGTAAGGGACTGCTATTTGTTCCAGCATGTACAGACTCCAACACACGGACGTGGATCAGATCAGCCTAGCTGCATTGACTTAATATTCAGTAATGAAGAAGGGATGGTGGACAATATTTGCATAGAAGCACCATTAGGAAAAAGCGGCCATTCAGTCATCTCCTTTATTATATGCCCGGTATATAATAAAGGAGATGACTGAATGGCCGTTTATATATAGTAGGGGGATATGTGGTGGTCGGATGGATGGACGAAAATTCAAAGGCCTGTGCTATATTCCAGTGCTCCTTATTAACCCCATATATCGCCCCTATATTCCACTGCTGGGATTTTTCTCATTTTATATGTTGAAGCCTACAATGATAGAATCGTTCCATACAAGCTTTCTTGAAATCGAGCCATCGATTAAGTAGTAAATAGTTTTGAAGGCTTTTGGAAAATTTTCAGAAAATCCCAGACAGCCGCTGAAAAAATATCGACCAATCAAAATTCTGAATAGAAAATTCTAAATATGGGCCTAGAACTTCTTGAGTCTCCCACCATAGGATCTTTCCAGTCAAATTTGGGAAAAATCTGCCAAGCGGATGAGGAGACACATTTAAAGCAAAAGTTGGATGGCCCAGTGGCCAGATGTACAAACGTCACCATGGTATAGTGGCTACGAAGTCAAGCGCTGTAATCATCGGTTAGCCTTAGGCATGCATTGAAAGCTTTGCCCCATTTAAAAATCATTACACATGGCCTCTTAGCACTGCATGTTTGCTCACCTCACCAAATGGAAGAGATGCAAATGCTTTGATACAAAATGCTTGAATGAGGGGAAGGACAGAAATGCAACTACAGTAGGGCAGAGCATACACTGCAGCACAAATGCTCAATGACGAGGTGGTTATAAGGAACATTGTGGATAGTGTCAAATGCTCGGACAGCAGTTTCAGTTTTCTCTGCATTAGTAGTAGTTACAATATCAGTGCCATGATCGGGAATATATCAAAATGTCTTAGATGCATGTCGGTGAACACCTCAAGGAAGGCATTACTAAGATTAGATATTTCAATGATGCCCCTTTCACTGATACTGCTGGTAAGAGGCCATGTTAAGGGTCAATGAAATGATCATCACACATCTAGTTGTTGCTATGAGAATTAAATCTATACTGCCTCTAAGAATGTCCCAAACTCAGATGTTAAAGTATATGCTACCTGTCGAATGTAACAACATGGGATATTAGTCACATTTAAAGAATTGTCAAATGACGACTTGAGGAAAGGTTGATTTTACTGTCACTTTAATAAACAGTCACCCGGATGTAGCAGAACAGCCCAAACTCTCACTCATCTTCATCACACACTCACGATAATGCCCCTTTAGTAGCAGACTTTCTCAGATATCTCTGCTACAGTTCTTTCTTAGTGCGTAATGTCAGATTGGGTCGAATTCTCAAATATTCATAACGATGTCATCCTCGATTCTTAACAACATCAGGATGTTGCGACTGACGAAGGTCGACCAATAGGAAGCTCTTATTGAAGCAAACTGTCCATTATATTTCCATCATTGTTCATCTAATGATACTGTCTCTTAAATTGAAGGGTGATAGGCTGTGTAACTAATAATAAGCGAATAGTGCAAGTACTGACCAGGTTTCGTTTTATGTAACTCTCAATGCGAGGATGTAATGGTGTCTCCCAAATTTAAAACATTGATTCGCCATTCATGAATTGATCACACAAGCATGCACGACCAAATCCGGTATAGCAAGACATACTACGTAAGCTGTCTAACTATTCGTACCAGCAAACTTCCAAACCCCGTCTTGTAAGCATGCAAAAGTGAATTCAAATGTATTAGTCATCGGCATTAAACACTAGACAATCTCAGCCTCCCTTCATTCCCTTTGCCTGTAGTGGATAGCTCTTACCAATGATCGGTAGGTTATTGTTGGCAGACATATTAGTGACAGAATACCTAACCATTTTTATTTTGACAGTTTATAGGTAAAAGCTAGTGTTTGACAATGAAGGGGATAAAAGTGTGCATTGAAAGCTTGTGAAACACCAATTCCCTTCATCCAGGATGCTTTGTAACGGTAGAGATCATAGATCGGTGCACTGGTGGATGGGCACAATCAACGGACATAGTACTGAGAGGGTCATAACCCTTTTCCCATTGAGTGCTGAAGGGTCGTCAATCTCCCCATACGGTGGTCCTAGTTACCAGCCAATGTATCAACATGTTTCCCTTTGATGGTGGGGGTGAATAAAGCTTTGGTTATTAATCTCCTCTCTTTTTGGATTCCTTTGGACGCTAGAACTCATCAATTTTCTCCAGCTGTTAATTCACTTGCAGAGGTCCAAGGACCGTGGATGAAATTTGAAACGAAAGCTCCTGAATGCTGATCGAGAGCAACTACTGATTGGTTGCTAAGAGGTAACATCAACTCCAAATCAGGACCCATTCCTTTTGAGTTGCGGCAACTTAGTTGACATACTCATGTATGGCATCAAGGCCTCTATCGACTCTAGTAACAAATGCTGTCCAGTTCAGCCTCTGAAACTGACATCATAATTCTGCTTACATATGTGAACCGACAACCCAGAGATGCAGCAGATTTGAATCTCAGACTTATAATTGGTGGCGACAGATATGTAAAATCAAGATAGCCACCACCTAAGATTACCTATCAGATTTATATTAAAATATGCGAACTTGCCACAGTCTTAGCCAATATCAAACTGGCCCATCAGTATTAATTTACAGAAAAAGTTGAGATGACAGATGAAAGAAAGACAGAGTATGGATGATGATGATGATGATAATGATTATGTGTCATTCTTAGCTAGAAAACATGGGCAACTAATATTCTTAATAACTCTTTCATAAATAGATTTATTAATAATTTCCAATCAGAACATCATGGTACACTGTGCACATATCATATGTGCTGAGTAGTAGTGTCGGGGTCAAAATGATACCACCTCCCTCAACTGGCCGCCGTTCGGCGATCTGTGGCCCCCACCCCATCTCAATTCCTGGGGCACAGGTTGGTGAGACATGTGGTTGGTGTATGTCTCTAGATGGAGGCCCAGGGTTGTTGAGACAGGTGGTTGGTATGCCTCTAGATGGAGGCCCCAGGGATTGAGAGGGCGGTTGGGGCCACGGATCGCCGAATGGCTGCCAGTTGAGGGAGGTTGCATCATTTTAATCCCGACACTACTTCTAATGATACCACCGCCCTCTCAATCCCTGGGGCATAGGTTGCGGGGGCCAGGTGTGGGGGCCACAACGTGCCCAGACAGGCAACCACAGGGATATACACCACCCACAGGTACTGATCGCAACACATAATAGGGTCTGAACACCCATTTAGAGTCAGGCATCCACATGGATATACACCACCCACATGTACTGATCGCCAGCACCACACATAATAGGTCTGAACGCTGATCGCCACACATAATAGGGTCTGAACGCCAATTTAGAGACAGGCATCAACAGGGATATACACCACCCACAGGTACTGATCGCCAGCACCACACATAATAGGCCTGAATGCCCAGCCAGAGGATATACACCACCCACGGGTACTGATCGCCACATATAATAGGGTCTGAACGTCCATTTAGAGACAGGCATCCACAGTGATATACACCACCCACAGATACTGATCGCCAGCACCACACATAATAGGTCTGAACGCTGATCGCCACACATAATAGGGTCTGAACGCCCATTTAGAGACAGGCATCCACAGGGATATACACCACCCACAGGTACTGATTGCCAGCACCACACATAATAGGTCTGAACGCCCAGACAAGGGATATACACCACCCACAGGTACTGATCGCCACACATAATAGGGTCTGAACGCCCATTTAGAGACAGGCATTCACAGGGATATACACCATGAATACTGTTGCACAGATTTGCGCTATTGCAAAACAATTCGGCCTTAGAGGCTACTCTAAGGCCAAGAAAGCCGACCTGCTCCAGATGATCGACCAGATCCGTGCCGAGGAGTGGCAGAAGCGACTCTCCCGAGCAATGAATACAGGAAGGTTTCGAGCGCTTACCGAGAATCCTTGGAATCCCCACAAGAAAGCGCAGTGGATACTAGCTTGCGAGCCAAGGCTGTAGCAAGGCGGATGGAGACCCATTCACTTGAGCACTTAACTCTCCAATGCAGGGGGCCCCCGCACCCTATGCAGGCATCCATAGGGATATACACCATGAGTACTGTTGCACAGCTTCGCATTATTGCACAGCAATTCGGCCTTAGAGTCTACTCTAAGGCCAAGAAAGCCGACCTGCTCCAGATGATCGGACAGGTTCGTGCCGAGGAGTGGCAGAAGCAACTCTCCCGAGCAATGAATATGGGAAGGTTTCCAACGCTTACCAAAGAGGTTCCTTGGAATCCCCACAAGAAAGCGCAGCGGATACGTGAGCATCGTCAGTTGGATGAGTAGGTGACTGCTAGTTTGCGACCCTAGACTGTAGCGAGGCGGATGGAGGCCCATCCACTGGAGCGCTTAACTCTCAAACGCAGGATCGTTAAGCAATGCCGAGGTCTGAGCCCAGCCCGGAGCATAAGGGGGTTGAGGTCTGAACCCTTAGCCCGGAGCCTGAGGCGAGAAGGCGAACACATTCTCGACCAGCGTCTCAGCAAAAGGGAGACAGAGGATAGAGGAGACCGGTCAGTACGCTGGACATTCTTCAGGAGTCTAGGAGACCTTACAGGCCAGATCATGCAAAAGATCCAGCAGACTGTCCAGAACGCCTTCTACCTCCGCTAGACCCATACCTATCGCATCCATCACATCGAAGACGGTAGGGTGATGCTCTTCCACCAGAATGCTCCAGGGAGCCCATGGCTGAACACGATAGGAGCAGCTCAGGACTGGGTGGCAGCGAGAGCAAGCTCGCCTTGACACAGAGAATATCGATCGACCCAACACCAAGTGGGCTTTCGTTCGATCAATCAACGTTGAGGTCAGGGCTGTCATCGACAGCCAACCTCTACTTGGGACAGGCCCCCTCCCAGACTGGCTACGACAGAAGAAGAGTATGACTGCCCTCATGACAACATGTGTCTCTGGAGATGTCTAGCAGTCCACCGAGGAGCGAGAGCTGATAGAAGTACAGCCCCTGCACGAGAGCTTGCCACACAGTTCTATGGCAAGACAGTACCTGATGTCCGCAAGACCTCGCTGGATCAGCTGGTCAAGGTAGTTCTTCGCCAAGATCGGGATTCGCGTGTATGAACCAACCGAAGAGGGCACCTGGCACATGATCAGGCAAGTGGTTCACTACCATGACACCATGGCCATCGGAGTGTGGGACAACCACGACTTCTACATCAAGAACATCTCCAAGCTGGCACATACACTAGTCTGCAGTCACTGTCAGCAGAGGTTTACAAAGGCATGCCATCTTCAACGCCACGCTGATCACTGTACAGGCGGCAAAACAAAAATCATGTGTTCTGGCGAGAAGGTTGAGGCGCCACAGTCTGCGTTTGAGAAAGCCTTCTATCTGCCCCAAACATCCAGTTCAGCGGCTACTCGTTGGATCGAGTATGAGTCGAGAAACAGAGGCGTACACATACACCATGTAGAGTGTGGGCACGGTGGTGAGGATTGGATCGAGGGTGCTCCCATAGATGGTTATGATCCGACCACCAACACCGTTTACCAGTTCCATGGCTGTCACTGGCACGGGTGTCCACAACACCAGCGAGGTGAGGATGCCGAACAAAGATACCGCAAGACAGTCCTGAGAGAGAAGCTGAGAGCCTCTGGATGCACGCTTGTGGTACAGTGGGAGTGCTGTATAAAACGCTGCCCAAGCGTCCCTAACCGAGTTCGGACTGTCCCATACCCACACTTCATAGTTTACGACTTCGAAGCACTCCTAGATGGTATCAAGACTCATCCTACAGACTCTCATGATCAAGAGTACTCACATACTATCTCTGTGTCAGTTGGCTGCTCCTTAGAGGGTGCCACGAGTGAGCCCACTCACCTCTGCAATCCTGACCCCAAAGAACTGGTCAGAGAGTTCAGGCTGGAGATCCAACGGCGAGCATATCTAATCCGGACAATGGTTAGGGCACAGTACATACCGACAGATCTGGACAAGCTCCCAAAGCAACAGCAGCGACTGATCAACGAGTGGTGTGACCAAGTGCCTGTACTGGGGTTCAATTCTGGGCGGTGTGACCTGAACCTCATCAAGTACTTTGTCGATGAGCTGACTGACAGTACAGGTACAGTGAGTCGCCAAGAAGGCTAGTCAGACCATGTTCCTCAACACCTGCGCTGCGGTTTCTCGATGTGCTAAACTACCTCGGCCCAGGAGTCTCGTACGAGGTATGGGTCAAAGCTTACGGGTGTACACAGCAGAAGAGCTGGCTCCCATATGAATGGTTTGACACACATGATAAGCTCAACTATCCAAGGCTTCCTGACTACTCAGCATGGACATCTAAGCTCAAGGGTGGCTACCTCTTGACGCGAACAGAGTAGGAACAGTGTAACCAGACATTCAGCGAGCATGGAATATGGACATTCACCGACTGGCTGCGATACTACAACAACCTGGACGTCAGTCCATTCATTGAAGCCCTAGAGCGGATGCGGGAGTTCTACACAGAACAAGAAATAGACATCCTCAAAGACGCGGTGTCTCTCCCAGGTGTGTCACTGCAGTACCTCCTACGCGGAACTGCTCAGCACATGCCGGATGTTAGCCTCTATTCACCGGACAAGGAAGCCTACGAGATGCTGAAGGGTGCTGTTGTTGGCGGTCCCAGCATCATGTTCACCAGATACCACGAGGCCGCTGTGACTCGAATCCGCCAGAGTGAGGGTGTCTGCCAACGTCTACTCGGCTACGACGCAAATGCTCTGTACCTGTCAATGATGGCCAAAGAGATGCCATGTGGTAAGGAGAAAGTGCGCCATTGGTCTGGTGCCAGTGGGGTAGCTAGCTTTAAGGAGGCTCTCCTAGCAGACAGCTGGTTTGGGTTTGCTGAGGTGGATATAGAGGTCCCCAAGGCTCTGTGGGCAAAGTTCGAGGAAATGCCTCCTCTCTTCTATAACCGCAAGATCCCAGTACAGGCAATCTCGTCTGAGATGCTGGCATATCTAGGGCGAACAGGAGGAAGTGGCCCACCACCCAGAAGCTGGTCGGTGCCCTCTCTGGCAAGAAGCGGCTGCTATACGCCCCGACCCTGAAGTGGTATATAACCCATGGCCTGGAGAACACTGCTGTATACCGCACCATAGACTATGAGGCCAAGTGCCGATTCAAATGTTTCGTGGAGAATGCTACAGAGGCAGATCTCTTCAAACTCCTTGGCAACAGTGCCTATGGGAAGCTCATCGAGGCCCTAGAACATCATAGCAACACCAGCTTCACGAAGGATGAACGCGTGGTGGTAGACAAGGCCCTGCGTAGTGCATGGTTCAAAGATCTCGAGGAGATCGGCCAGTCATACGAGGCCCAGAGTCGCAAGCCAAGAAGCACAATTCGAAGGCCTTCCAGGTGGGGATAGCCGTTTATGAGCTCGCGAAGCTGCGAATGCTGGAGTTGTACTACGATTTCCTCGATCGCTATGTAGCTCGTGACAGCTTTGAGTACCTTCAGATGGACACTGACTGAGCAGAGTACCAGGCTCATAAGCGGGACTGGCTAGCTTGGGACAAATGGTCTGGACGGACTCCGGGACTGTTCAAGCTCGAGTTCGAAGGCTCTCGTGGTATCGCTCGCTGCTCCAAATGCTACTACGTGGAGAGCGCAGCTGCAAGTAACTGCTCAGCTAAGGGAATGTCAAAGCGGCAGAATGAGGTCTCTTGGCAGAGGTTCTACAGTGCCCTACATGGCGGGGTGGACAGAGCTAAAAACCGAGGCCTACGCATGCACAACCAGGGTATGGTGATATATGCGCAGGAAAAACTCAGACTCTCCGCTTACTATGATAAGCGCCATGTGCTGCCAGATGGGGTCCATACCGAGCCCATCGAGTATCATGTTAGCACCCTAGGGGTGGTCGATGTGTGTCTTCAGGGACTAGCTGAAGCTCTTCTATGAAAATGGTCGCCTAGGCACTCCGTGCTGGCGTGCCAGGTAGTACTGTGTAGGCCGCCCCTCCGCCTCCACATACCTGTCAAGCCTGTGAACATCTATCGACTAGTTAGGATCTGTTGCATGCCGTCGACCGCTTTCCAGCTCATCAGGCTCATACAGGTACTGAACCAGAGCATCAGGTGGTAGGCACTCCTCTCCCTTGTTCGCTCCTCTAGAGCTATGACTAGCAGAGTGTCTGATAGCCTCTACCGGCTTCTTCTAGTAACCTCGGCATTGGATCTCTCCACCACAGCAGGCAGCCCTCTCACCCATACTCTAGAACGTTCACTCGGCGCGGCCATTTCCTGGATGTATTGGTGTGGGAACAGTCTCTCTGCCAGTGTCCGATTCTACCACTCAACGATAGCCTGGGCATGGTGATGCCCTACCTCACCTCGCCTAACTGCCACACCGTGTTTCCGCATGAGGGCTGCAGGCTCCCCTCTGAACTCCTTACCCTCATCCACCTGCAACAATTCCAGCCACTGGAGGGGATTTTCCGAAGACTCATAGACACCCTGGAATGCCCGGGTCACCTGGCCAGCTGACTTGTCTGTGAGCAGTACTGCCGCCTTGTACCGCTGGCGACATCGGGTCTCCATTCTCATCGAAGTCTAGGAAGGAGATAGGGGCAACAGTGTCCTCTGAACCGAGGCGTGCCTCGCCCAAGTGAGCAAGATCGCCTAGCTCTTTGCTTTCTAGGTCGGTGAGTGACAGAGTCATAGTCATATACAGACGGCTTAAACCTACTAGTCATACCCCCAGTGAAATAGTTGGGCATAGGACCACGCAGTCGGCCAAGGGAATAGGTAGCAGTGCTCAGGGTACTGGCCCTCTCTGCAGGGGCACGCCCTGCGGGCGGTCCACCATTCCCGGGCATTGGCAATCCTGTCCGCGTGCTCGACTATGGGCTACACACTGCCCTCCGGCATGCCATGCCTCATATGCTGCAGGGGTCTCCTGATCCATCTCTCACTATTCAGAGGGGTTAAACATAGGCGACGATGATCTCAGCCATTGCACTCGTTGCTGGCCCTGGAACCGCAGCCTCCATTAGTGTAACACGTTCACCCATGATCTTGGCGGCAACAGTGTAGGAGGCACCACTGAGGGCGATCTTTGGGATGGGGTGAGTTATTCCGAGACAGTGCCCAGCCACCCCACTCATCACTGTAGCGAGGACAGCCGCAGTGGCGGCACGAAGAACCTCATTTTCCCGTCATCTTCACCACGGCCACATTCGCCACCACATTACTGGCGACATGGACTGCCAGAGGCTTTGCTTTGGTCAGTAACTTCTGTGTCTTGGTTCGCAGCAGGTTCTCCACCTTCTGAAGACTCACCTGGTTCTCAGGCAGTTGCTTCACGATCCGTACCATTGACATCATTGATTAAGCACTGAGTATACAACGCGGTTAACCGTCTGCGTCCCATGTCGAGAGAGATAATAAGATCTTCCCAGTCTGCGTCTGCCAGGTGGCCGGGTTGGTACTCAGCAATATTCATCTCTCTATTGAGACATCTTAAACATGTCCGGGCTCACGCTATGCGAGAAGTACTATGATGTCTTCCGGAGGGAGTTGAAGGACTACAAGAAGAAGACACCAGATGAGCTCGCTCAGCTCCGGTGCTGAGCTGACAGAGGAGCTGACAGCTGTGAAGCTCTAGCTAGGATTTGGCAAGGGACAGATCTGCTTCGAAAACCTTATCATGGGCGGGAGTATCGTCGAGCAGCTCCTGCGAGCTAAAGGTTTCTACAAGGATCAGGAGTATCTGTCAGATGTGTTCCAGCAGTTGCAGACCGCCATGGCCTCACCGGAGCTGAACAAGGCTCTGCGATACTACAAGCTGGAAAAAGGATGTGCTGCCGAACCCTCCAGCCCTTGGATGTGCATGTTGGCAGCGGGTATAGGGGCTGTAGGGCATGCCAAGCTGGTTCGGTGTCTCACCGTGGTCCCCACTGCTACTGTAGTCAGGATAGTCTTATAGCTGATTTGCTAGCGGCGGAGTAGGCTGATCCCGAGCGCCACGATAGCTAGGCCTGACACCACACGTAGAGCTACCATGGGAAGCGGTGTCGTGTCGACTGGCTGCAGTGTCGGGGCGCCTGGAGCTGCCGTGTCAACTGGGTGCAGTGTCAGGGTTGGAACGACTGTATGGCTCGTACTACGCATAGGTGCATTGATGGCAGTGTTGAAACCCAAGTGGAACTTAGAACTTAGCAATAAGACTACTGGGGTCTGCCACGATGATCATATCCTCAACGAGACTGATGAACATGGCCTGGACCTCTGCTCCGCTGACACCATCTACGGAATGGCGCAGCTGGGTCTGTGCCGTAAGGCGGCAGTAACACAGTGCTTCCAGGGACTGGTTGATCCGAACGATCCCTGCTGGTGTGAGGCCTGAGATGGTGTGTGGGACAAAGTACTTCCACACATCTGGATAGTCCTGCCGCTTCAGGGTCGGAGTCTGGATCGAACAAGAATGTCGCTGTCTTCCGACGGCCCTACTCGTTGGGAGGGGGGGGGGGGGGGGCATCCAGCACTATGTCGGGTGCCAGTAGCTTTCTGAGACGTGACATCTGGAGCTTCACCGTATGACCAAGATAGTAGGTCCGCCGCTGGATGGCTTTCTTGGTCTAACACTTCTGCACCATCTCCTCTTCCCACTGTATGCCATCTGGCTCATCCTCGTCTGTGAAGACACCTGGCTCATCGTCGTATGTGAAGACATCTGGCCCATTGTCCCGCTTACTCTCTGGCTCATCCTCGTTACCGGTCTCCGCTGCATCGTCCGCGGTCTCCGCTACATCTGGCTCATCGTCCCGCTTACTCTCCTCCAGGAGGGCCTGCCAGTATCGGGAACCTTCACTGTTCCTTCGCCTCCTTGCAAGGCTCGCGTTCTGTTGATACCAGCTCTCCCGCTGTAGTCACTCTCCTTCGTGTTGCAGTGTGAGCATCTGTTCATTTAAGGCCTTTATCTGTGCAGGGGTCATGAAGGGGCAACCCTGTAGCAGGCTCTTCATCATCTCGGCAAAAGTCAGATATTCCTGGTGTGATATCATGTTGTCGTCAGGTCAATGAGTAATAAGAGTGTAAACTCTAAATGTGCGTCCGATATCCCATCCGTGCTGGCATATATGTTAATGGAGGGGCTGTCAAACAGGTGAATTACAGGTGTGAACAGGCTAGGACTGATTGGTTTCCATAGGTTGCTGTTGGCACATGGGAGATACTCTGTCCCGGCCGACTTCTACCAGTGAGATGCTGTGTGCACTGCCCGGAGGTTGATGTAGCACATCAGCGTGTATGTATGTTGTGCCCCATTGGGGCACCTCAAAGAAGACCCATTCTACACGGTACTGTACCACCCGTCTCCCCTCTAGAGAGGGTGAGATTACATTCTCACCACCGGAGAGCAGCAGTCGGACAATCGGAATGGTTATATGTCTTGTTTAAACCCCTCCTATAGTGTGCTTTGGAACCCATATTTGCTCACTCGACTGGTCTTGCTGACCTGGCAGATGTGTACGCAGTTGATGCTGCCAAGGTAGAAGAGAGCGATGGCAAGTCATTCGCCCTACAGTACGAAGCAAGCTCAAAGGCATTCTCACCTCCACCCAATTGGTGGTGATGGGGTGGAGCTGCTCACAGACCTCAAGGATGTGATGAAGGAGCGCCTGGGTCGCAACATAGATGGCCACAAGACCATGTTTCGGTACGATTTCCCTAAGAGGAAGTACATCCTCGAGCCGTTGATTGAGCTCTCGGATACAGAGGTGGCAGACATCAACACCCTAAATAACGACCTCAGCTTTCATCTGGTCAAACCCTATTCGAGCGGTGCCCCGCCAATGGCCTGCTATTGACCATGGCAAAAAAACTGCAGTTTATATTTGAGAAGAATGAAGTGTGGTACCGCGTTGTACCTGGGGGTGACTGGCAAAAATGGTTGGCCCTATATAGGCCTCCCGCAGTCATTGACATAGCGGTTACTCCCCTCTCCACTGTTGTGAAAAAGGATGGGACAGTTCGAAAGCTCTACAATCGGGGATCATCCTTCCTCACCTACATAGGTGAAGGTGTCTCCCTGATGAGGGTGGGTCACCAGATCGGGGTTACAGGTGGAAAGCTCCTGCTGCGTCATCCAGTCAATGGACCAGAAGCAGCTGTTAACCTCCAGGAGGGCACCCGTGTCACATGTCTCCAAAGTCAAGGATGCTGTTAAACTGCTTCAGCGAGTCGGACTCACTAGCCCACAAACGACTCATATAGTCCTAGAGCTACGTTTCTTAGCCGGCGGCAGAGTGAAGCAGCTAGCCCCTGCACCTGAGGGGATGAAGATCACTATCGATCCGGATGGAACAGGGCTCGATCTGGCACAGATATTTCTCGAGGGGTTCACTCTGTTCAGTTTAACTCTTCATATATAGCCATGATTCTCATCATACTGCTCATGCTGGCGTCTACAGCAGTGGCACAGGGCGCTGAGACCGCCATGATATTGGATGCCAAGTGGGCCCACTTCCGGGATGACCCCCCCCCCCCCCCCCTACAATCCTTGGGTTGACCCGTTGCGGAAACATTTACGACCGCTTTCACCCACGTAAAGAGAGCAAGTCTGCCTGCCACTTCTATGGGGTGGAGAGGGTAGGCCGTGGTTGTCTGCTGGAGACCTCTGCTCAGCACTAGATTCTCCGTGTAACATGTGAACATGCCAGAGTCTGCCGTGGTTCAAATGCTAATCACTTTAGGCTCCTCCCAGGTGAGCATTGTCAAGGTAGATGGAAGCCCCTATGGGTGGTCCCATCATGCCGATGCGACTCTGGCATAGACCACGTGTTTGTCTGAGCCTACACAGAATAGAGGCCAGCCCTGTGGCTGATAGCGATCAGTGGTGTATATCACTGTGGAGGCGTGTCTCTAAATGGCGGTTCAGACCCTGGTAGTAGTAGTGTGATACTACCTTCCTGGCAGCCCTTCGGCGATCCGTGGTGGCTCCCGCAACCTATGCCCCAGGGATTGAGAGGGCGGTGGTATCATTAGAAGTAGTGTCGGGATTAAAATGATACAACCTCCCTCAACTTGCAGCCATTCGGCGATCCATGGCTCCCACCGCCCTCTCAATCCCTGGGGCCTCCATCTAGAGGCATACCAACCACCTCTCAACAACCCTGGGCCTCCATCTAGAGGCATACACCAACCACATGTCTCGCCAACCTATGCCCCAGGGATTGAGAGGGCGATGGGGGCCACGGATCGCCGAACGGCGGCCAGTTGAGGAAGGTGGTATCATTTTGACCCCGACACTACTACTGTGCTGTAAAAGTCATACCACTGACTTAATATTATCATGCAATGACACTTATTTTATGTGCAAAATATGTTTTTGTGTTTAGATGAAGAAGGCTTCGATGGCTCAAATTCTCTAAATTGTACAGGGTTACACCCATATACCACCTGCTAAAGGAAGAGGGATGCCTCCCTCCAAGTAGTAGAATCATCCTACAGCTGCAATCAGTCCTTCTTCACATGTCACCACTGTGTCTTATCCTCAGCCAAAGTCTTTAGGTTTCTCGGGTACATTTTTGATCTGAGTGTACAGTCTTGTTTTCTTGATGTCACCTCCCAGCATGCTTAACATATTTATGCAATGATGTCCTCTCCTGGCATTATATTTACTGGATACCGGTATGGCGAATTCCAAGGCTCTCTGTGCGGGTGTATCTTTTAGCATCATTAGGAAATGGCTACGGTGTGACTTTTAATGCCAAGCGCGATGTATTACATATCTTGTATAGTGCATCATTAGAAATTATGGTGTCAGGATATCAGTTTCTAGTGATTGTAGGAAGGTGTTTGCGGTGGCAGGTACCAAGCTTGTCTTGAGCTGAGTTTGCAGCTGCCCAGCTGTTACAGTCATACAGCATCAAGGATACGCAGTTTACTTTGTACAGACAGTCTTTTTGTCAAAGTCATCTTTGATCTATGAACACACAGCTTTCAGAAAAACTGGAAAGATATGTTTCCCATGAGGCAGCAATGATAGAAGCACTGCAAAACAGTGAGTACAGGAGTTTGCTCTTTCTCCATGGTTCGGCGCGATGAAGTGGATTATCATTTTCAATCGCTTCGTGCTTTGTCAATGGGCATATCCAGTTTTAGCTATGCCCCGCCCATCTCAATCTAAGATCCACCCACACCACGTCCGTGTTGGGCCCGATCGATCTCTGAACTCCCTGACTATCAATTTCTAAAAAAACTATACAGGTAAGCTATTGAATATTTGACATACAATTCGTACAATGTGTCGGACTATTAAGATTTAAATACAGGCCAAATAGAATCATTTATGACCTAATGATTATGACATCATCCTACACGCTGCTTAGCTGATTATGACATCATATGAGGTCAGATTGATAGATGGATAAGCTGGAAAGAAGAATAGGTATATAATATGTGGGTCAACTCTGTTTTGGATTCATTCATAAAGGGATTCTCATTTTTAGTATTATTGCAGCTATCATCAGTAGTTTGCCAATGGCAGGGTTTGTATACCTTTCTGTGTTTGAAATTCCATGACTTTTCATGACCAAATTAACAAATTCCATGACCGCCAAGAATTATTATTTAGACTTGTGCAACAACCAAGCCACAGCCTTGTTTTGATAAGAAATTATGGTAAACTTTATTTCATAGAGGTGATTTATGGCAACAGATTTCTTTATTTTACATGATTACCATTTTCCTTGACTTTTCCATGACCTATAATAAAAACACTGATTTTCCATGACTTTCCCGGCCTGGAAATTAAATTTTCAAATTCCATGACTTTCCAGGATTTCCATGACCAGTACAAACCCTGCAACGGGTTTCTTTTTCACTCTTGTAGACTATTCTGATTATATAGCAACAGAATATTGTGATTCATGAACAGTCAAACTAAGAACATGCAGGAATGTCGTAGATAAGACACCATATGAATTTCACGTCTTATACTATAAATTTCAGATATTCAATTGTTCTGTTTGCTCTTAGGTCCCATCTAGGCCTATGTACAACAACAGGGCTACTGATGTAGTGACATCAATGAGGGCCAACTCACCTGGAATATTTGCATTTGAATAAAGATGGTCCCTGAAAGAACCAAGCAAATTTCTGTATAGAGGGTTTGGAGACTACCACCATAGAGGTCTTCAAGCCATGTTTGATTTAAATATGTCCAGTGGTCAGCTGGGTCTTTTAAAATGATTTCCTTGACATTTTCAGAAATCCAAGATGGCAACCAAAAACATTTAACAAACACATTTCTGTAAGTCCTGAAACCTACAACTTTATGTGTGGTAGGAGGGAGGTGGGTGGGTTCCAGTGATCTTTGGTTGAAATGGCGAATGGACTAATGAATAGTCTGTTGAACAATTTATTGGACATTTGTGGAAAGCCAAGATGGCCACCAAAAGAAATGACCAATTAATTTCTGTATAGACTTTTTAATGCTTGTAGCGTAGCTATTGGGTTGCGCCAGCCCGCTGTGATTGAAATCAGCCTAGCGGTTAGTATTTTAAGGGGAAAGTTAACAGAAAGATGAAGGGCAGTCACCATGACGCAAATGGACCTTTGGGCCACATAAGCTATTAGGGTTATATTGGTAACAATATGACTGGATATTGTTGTTGGTGCAAACAACTTTCTGCCATATTACTTGCACCAGCTCTCACTTCAGAATTCAGACTGTAATCATGTGTTAGTTCACTTTATTATTTCTAAACAGTAAACATTATATGACAATTTATTAAACACCGCTTGATGTTACATTGGCTTGACTTTCTTTTTTTTCACTTTATATCCCTCTGGTCTGGATTTCTGTAAAAGAAAAGCAAAATCACTCCGGTAACATAAACCTTTCAGCCCAT
Source organism: Chaetoderma sp. LZ-2023a (assembly GCA_034401795.1). Classification (NCBI taxonomy): domain Eukaryota; kingdom Metazoa; phylum Mollusca; class Caudofoveata; order Chaetodermatida; family Chaetodermatidae; genus Chaetoderma; species Chaetoderma sp. LZ-2023a. The sequence goes on along the minus strand of CM067362.1, from coordinate 21,463,740 downwards.
GGATCAGATATAGCAAATTATGCCAAATATTTTGAGTCATTTGACTGGAAGGTATTCGGTCAGATTAGTATAAATTATTCAACAGCTTACCTACAGTACCAGTCAGATATAATCTAACTGTTCCACTGACTACTACTACTACACGATTCTAATACAACTGAAACAAATCATGTCTCAAATTAAACAAGACTAGTGTTCTGGCCAGATTTGTACGCGATTATGAGTGTAGTTGCTTTTTCTGATTCTCGCAATTATGAGAAAAAACATGTGTGGCCTAGCGCTATGAGTCGCTGACTAAATTCATTTAAATAGTTGATGCCTCAGACGGGTTCACGATTGGTCTCCAAACTACAGTATGTGTAACAGTCAAGTCTGCATACACGAACTAAATGACAAAAGCTGAAATGTCATCATTCCACAGTTGAATTCTAGCTAGAAATTTGTAAAATAACATCAGCGGTCCGGAAAAAATTTAGTTAAGAAATATGTAATGATGGGGAATTTGATTACAGATTTGATTTATTTCTACATATCTGTGAACGTTAAAAATACATTCTCATGAGATTTGACACTTCGCGACATTAATCGATGCACCTATTATCATAAATACAACGCAATAATTGATGATGGAGATGTTTTTAGTTAGTCATTTCTGCCAGTAGCGATTATTGGCGACTAATTTCAATCAAATGTTTTTGTTCTGACAAGCCTTTTTGTGCTACAACAGTTTTTCTCCCGCTGTGATCAAACGCTTGGACATTCTAGAACTTGAGTTTGTTTTTGTTTTGCCGCCGGGACAGTTATGTTATATCAATAACATAATAGGACAATAGGACATTCTAGAAGTTGAGTTTTGTTTTGCCGCTGAAACAGTTATGTTATATCTGGCTGGTACAAACACACAAACACATTAGTTAAACAGTAGACTTCTACAAAAGTCAAACTGCTTCATGGTCAAGAAAATTTTAATTGTTGCTCACTGAATCTCCAATTGCAGGCCAAGCGAAGACTATTTTTGAAATCTTACAACTGGAATGACTGGCATGTTAAAGGATAAATGAATATCCCATAAGAACCACTGCAAAAACCACTCTGACTCTTAAACGGTCAAATAAAATCGAGAGTGAGTATATGATCATTGGTTGATACGCATTATCATTGCCAAGTGTTGCTGGGAAAACAGCCATGTTATACAAACAAGGCCCATGAGGCCAGAAATAGTGCGTGCGATCAGGTGGGCTTGAGTTGGAATTAGTACGTTATTCTAGTGTGATGGAATTGAGTGTGAGTCGCAGTCACCTGTAAGCACATGATAATGAATGACTTTGAACCGTTCTTAATGCTTTAGTTCTCACAAACCAGAAATTATAGATATTGAAGAAAGGAACATTCTGCATGCTCAACTCCAAGAGCTTTCCTGTACAGCTGTTTTGAAAGCAAACCACTAGAATTTCAGTCGTTTAAAGGGTGCAGGCGCCTAACTGAAGAAATTCCCAAAAAAAAAATTGCCACCATTAGTCTTTCACACTATTCCATCTCACTGTCCTTGGTCCTAGAAGTCCTAGTGATGCCCAAACAAATATTCAGTACCATACCCTGTCTCACTAATAACAATCACAAGAATTCTGAGGAATTAAGTCTCGCCTGTTGGTCACAGCTACATTGACCGTAACACTGAAAAAACAGTTTTGTATCACGGTTATAGTGACCTTGACCTTTGACCTTGTGACCGCACTATTATCATGCTGCTTCCTAACAGTATAGGCTACCACATAGACAAGTTTAGTTGCAATAGGATTAACTGATACTGAAATATAAGCCGAGAAGTTTTGCTAAATACAAAAACTTAACATTGTTGACACCGTCGGCATCGGAAAGGTGACACATATTTCTCGCTTTCCGCTTCGCAGGTGAGACAAAAAACTATCTGTAGACTGACTTGTACAATCACCTTTGTTTTACGTTTCTTTGCCGCTTTGACGACGGAGACAGAATCTGCATCCCCGGTTGCCATGACATCAGCTCTTTTATCCGTCATATCAGTTATCTCCTTTGTATCATCAACTTCAGGCAGATCATCAGTTTCCATGGCTTCTGTAGTACCACCAAAATCAGCAGCTGTATTGAATCACAAAATGTGTAAATAAGGTAGTTTAAGATCAATGGCTGTATATCCCTAGCTAAGATCTATCTAGGGACTATAGCTACCTGTGCAACATTAATTAACTCTTAGCACTCTGATGTCAAAATTTAAAATATTTAAATTAAATTAAAAGATGAACTGGCGTTAATTTTTAAACAAATTTGGTGGAAGATGGTGCTGTCGTAGACACCAACATCATCCACCAAAATTGTGCAAAAATGTATACAAGTTTCTTTGCTACTGGCACTGTAAAAAGATAAAATGTTGACATCAGAGTGGTACGGGTTAACTCTTATTTATCAATACTGTAGCATATAAACGGAGACATTACCCAAATTGTAGATCTAATTTTCGCCTGGCCTTATGGTTTCCAATGTTGGATAGATAGGGCCTCAATGCAAACCACATGAGATTGTATTTAAGACTATCATTCATAGGTGACGTCATAATCAATTACCAGAAACTAAATTGTCTAGGCACTCATGGCGAAGAGCGCAATAGGCAGGAACAGCAACCAATCAAATTAGTTTCTAAATATTCTAAAGCTTACCTGTATAACTATCTTGAAAATGGGATTCTGAGAATTCATATCTCAAGATATATAAATTGATCCAAACATTCCCAAAATAATGGCAGAGCTTAGTTAGAAATGGGTGGGACATAGCTAGAAATGGATCCCTCTAATACATGACAATGTCCAGTGTCTCAGTGGCTGGGACTCTGAAAATTTGGTGTAAATCCCTACAGTAAAACTTAATATCTGGGAATGCTGGAAAATGCCTTTAATTGGGTCACTATGACCTCGACCCATGACCCAAAACCAATAGGTGGCAAGTTTCCATTATACTCAGGTAAGAATTCCTCCAGTACAACTTTAATTATCATCTAGAAACTCAACATAATTTCCATTTAATTGGATCCTCATGATCTTGACCGTGGACCTCTTGACCACAAAATCAATAGGGTTCTTTGCACCGCCAAGGACAACCTCTCACCCAAGATTTGCAAAGATCATCTTGACCTTCGACCTCTTGGCCCTAAGATTGACAGGGTTCTTTGGAATGCCAAGGATAACCTCCCACTCAAGATTGGCAAAGAACCCTTTCAAACGAACTCGAGTTATCACCAATGGAATATAATTTCATTAACTGGGATAGTGTGGCCTTGACCATTCACCCCAAAATCAATAGGGTTCTTCAGTATGCCAATGATAACATTTCCCTCCCCCAAGTTTACTAATAGAATTTGAGTTATCATTCGAAAACGCAATATGATTTCATTAATTGGGTCACCATAAGCTTGACCGTTGACTGTTTGACCCCAAATTGATAGGGTTCTTCGGAATGCCAAGAACAACATCCCATCCAAGATTAATTGACCAATCCGAATTGACCCCAACCCTACCTATCACTCACATGCAAAATCAGTATTTGAACCAGCTACATGAAACATATTTAGGCTGGAAATACAAATATTTGATATATATGAAAAGAACATGGAAATATTCCATAATTTTAAAATATTTAACAGCTTATTTCTGAAATAGTTAAGCTACTCCAATATTTGATTCAAAGATTTTGAATAAACTTTATCATAATTAAAGCTAAGATCAGTTAATCTAATTTGGGTTCACTGACTCGTGTGCACTTATGTGGAGCATGACATTTATCATCACAGGTAGAAGGTAGTCTAAAGTCATGTGACTAAATGACTACTGTCAGGTTTGCGGTGACTGTGTCAGATTGCAGACCATCTCCCTCCGATTTTGTCCCACTGTAAAATGGTTTCAGATTTTTTCGGTGTTGTACAGATTTTCCCTATTTTTTTCTGGATCACGCAGAAAGTTGTGAAATAGTAGAGATAGTAGTGCATGGGGGAACCTTTTACCGTGTTAAATTTGAGCCAAATCCAACCCATAGTTTGTGAGATATACAAATCAAGAAATTGAGCCGATCTAGGTTCTCTGATCAAGTTCACGGCCAGAGTTTGGAAATCATCTTGCACCACAAGTTCCTTTATTATGTTAAAATCTTAGCCAAATCAGATTGGTAGCTTTAGAAAATATAGCTCCAGACACAGACAGACAGACCCGATCACAATACCCTCTTCCCCTTACAGGGCGAGGGTAACAAGATGAGAATCAGAGTTTTCTTAAATCTATGACCCCACCCCAAGGGCAACATACAGAGGAAGTTTGACCCCTTTAACCCCAAATCATGTTTTATTCAGACCCTGAATGACAATACCCTGGCCATGTTTGGTGATGATCCCTTTAGTAGAACGTGGGTTATCATCCAGAAATGCAACCCAGTTTCCATTATTGGACCAACAGGACCCTGACCTTTGACCTTTTACAACAAAATCAGGGAACCCTACTAATAAAATTTCTTGATGATATATGTAGCTCTAGTCGAACCTACAGTAATCTTATGGAAATGAACACTTGAGCAGACAAACAGACTAATGGACGGAAAAAGCGAATATACACCCCATATATCTATATGGGGTGCATAATTATCACACATACAGAGGCAAAAACATATTTGAAGACATTCCACCAAGAAAGTTATCAAGATCAACAACTCCACAATGACAGAATATAACATAACAGATCTAACCAGGATAGAGGTCATTAAGGTCATCAAATTCGTGCTCACGAATGCCACCATTCATAGACATAACGTCATCTTCGGACTGTCGCGTCCGTTTCCGATTCTGGCCATATGGTTTGAATATCTCGCCCAAACTCTGACATTTCTGCCCTAGAATAAAGACAGAATATTTAAATGCATAAGATATAAGCAAGACACAGCTGCAACATAGACATACAGTACAGCTTAGAAATAACTTAACATGTTTCAAAGACAAAATAAATGTCAAACATAATGTTGAATATTTTGGAATTCATTTGATTGGAAGCCATTGCTGCTTAGAGGCATTACCTGCAAGGTCACATAAATTTATATTTTTATTGCAATGTAACGAGCTTAGTATCAGGCGTGCACGATTATTCAGTTTTCATAATCGCGATCATTTTGAAAAAATAATCGTGATTTTCGATTATATCGCACATGTCATTCTGCATTAGGGTGGGGGAACTTGAACAAAGTTTTATTCAACACAAATAACTATGTAACGGGAAATATTTCGACTAATTCAACCGTTAGTATTGACAATATTTCTAAAAACCCTGCAAACTTTACTTCGAATGAGAATTGGCAACATATGCTAAAAGAACGAAAATTGCTGACCACTAAAATTGCCTCCAGTCTAATTGCCAGATAGTAATAAGTGTTCAGAAATGCTATTACAACCTGTTAGAGTACTAATTCCGAACACAATATTGCTACAATCTGGCAAGCCTGGGCCCAATGTAAGCGACCAACATAAAATGATCCAAAGTGGAATAAAATATAAGAAAATTTGCTTGAACGGCCGAGAATTAAAACGTGGAAGATGTTATGTTGGCAATAAAATGAGTATTTTGCGATTGGAGGCGAATGACATGTTCTTGCGAGATTTCATACGCTTTTTCTCAATGACATTTATATCAAATTTGGATTAATTTTGATGTGATAAACAGCCTTTATTAAAGGATGCTTAATATTTAGGCGGCCCCATTTAATAATTTCACTCCCGCGATGCTGTTTTTGAGATGTATATTAAACATAGTTGTAAGGCGGCAAGAATTCGTACAAGAAAAATGTTCATTTTTCGTGGTAGAGTTTAAGTCTTAAACATTTTAGAGAATTGATTTCAACTTTTTCTTGAAATACACCTAAAATAAGGCCACCCCTTTATCAGAGATGATTGTTTGGAAATTTAACACTTCTTGTCTTAATAGAATCCTAGGCTACTAATAGACTATGTACATTACTTTGCATTTTGAAAAACACCAATCTTGGAGATTTGAAAATCTTTGATTATTTGATTATTTAGTTTTGTAACCATCCACGATCATATTTTAAAGAGTAATCGCAATTATTCGAATAATTGTGCAAGCATACTTAATATACTATTAATGCATACTAATTATTTTACAAAAATTCGGACTATGACACCCATATTTGTTATGTTATTGTTGTTCTGGATTAATAGATGCGCGCACACGGGTTTCTTACATTTGTTTACGGATCACTCAGATTGGAGGAAACTCAGAAAATCATAAATATGTCTAGAGGGTCACCGAAAATAGTGGCGGCAGTGTGCTGCGAACCTCCGTGCAGCCTCAAATAACAAATCCTAACAACGTCGAGCGCTGACCAACAATAATTTATAGAGCCAATATCAAACGAATTAATCAGTTGCCGACATCGTTATGATTACACAACGCAACAGCTCCCGGGCCTACTAAATACTCTGGCATTCTGGGAAGTTTGTACGTTCTGTTTATGTTTACAATTTTAATATTTGTGAATTTCATATATTTTACTATTACGTGGTCGCATGTATAAGAAACGTTGTTCAAGCGCGAGTATTGCCACACTAGAACCGTTTTTCCCAATACTTTTGTATATTAAATTTTGAGATTTACCAGATATTGGATCTTTAAGGCAGCAATGGCTTGCAATAAAATAAGTTCAAAATATTCAACAGAAAATTTCTTACATCATGTTCAAAATTGTACTACATATAACTAAACATGTTTCTGTTTCTGTTTTGGAAACATGTTAACTTATATATCCAAGCACATTACATGCAAAATATTTATGGAAACGTTTTACGTTATAACTGAGCTGTACTGTACCATTACATATATTACAGACTTACATCTTGCAAGTTCTTTCTGGAACCTCTTGCCGTTTACATGTCGCTCGATACAGCTGCCTATGTTAGTGATGTGTCGCAGGGTTAGTTTGCAAAACAACTGTTTCCTGTAAAACAACAAATACATCTAGAGAAGTCAGGCCTATAATGAGCACCTACACATGCCCCAATCCTGGCACTAAAGACAGCTGGTCTCATACATAAATAGAAGGATTCACTCTGTCACTCAAGCATCCCACATCATCATCACATATGTCTTATCATCTTAGCTGATGTCACAATCAAAATGATGTAGCTGTCAGAAAAATCGAAAGGTCAATCACAATTTTAAGAAACATTCTGTTGAATATTTTGAGATTAATTTGACTCAGGAACTATTGCTGCCATAGGCAAAATATAAAATATTTAACAGCTTACCCGCAGTTACCTTAAAATTTAGATTCTGGGCATCAAAGTTTAATTCACTTTGAATTGATTCCAACATGTGTAAAAAGTGGAAGGTGCTTAACTAGAAAGGAGCGCGGCATACATAGAAACAGATCCTTCTATTCAAGAAGGGATCAATCTTCACAATGGACATTTCCACTTTATCCATCCATCATATGACATCATAATCAACTACGTGACCTGTAGAATGATATCATAATGAATGATGTCATTATGACGTCATGAATGACGCAGATAAGTACGTCATGGACGCATATTTGAAGATGGACTATGCGTTGCTGTACAAATTGTATGTCTTTACTGTTTAATAAATATTCTGTTAAATATTTTGAGACTAATGTGACCGGGCGCGGTTGCTGCATATTGGCAGCAACCGCGCCCAGTCAAATTAGTTACAAAATAGTCAACAAGTTACATGTATAGGTTTCAGGAAATTGATAGTTAGGGCATCCGGAGTAGCTAATAACAAGAACGCTAAACCATGATATACTGTATCTCGCCCCTGATATTATTGACCACTGGATGGATATTTTGATACTTAAAAGGCAAACTACCTGTATAATTATTATAATTATGAACTAAAGAGGGACGTGGATGTGGTGAGAGAATTTTGGTAATGTCCATACACTGACTCCTATGATCGCATATTTTGGAATTCTTTGGAGTCCTCATTGCCTATAAAACCGAGCCATTATCAATTTTAAAATGTTAAAATAATCATCTACGTCCAAAATCGTAATGATGCGAATTGGATCTCAGAATTGATGATCAGCAATATGTTAATTATAAGGGAATTGTGTTAATTTTGCATATTTTAGCTAAAAGAAGTTAAATATTAGGATCTGTTAAACTACTATTCCATTTACAGTTTTCAAAACACTGAAAAAAACATGAGAAATTCCTCACAAATCAAAATAGTAATGATGGGGATCCATATATAGCATAAGAGGATGTCTGTAAAGTTTCCTTGATATTCGATGAGCCATTGTTGTAAAATAAGGCAAGTAAAATCTTTAACGCAAATTAATGGAAAACTGTAAGGCAAAATATTCAAAGTCCAAAACCATGAAAAAACATGAGAAATACACCCAAAAAAATTACCCAAAACCGTGAAAAAAACCATGAGAAATTCACAGAAAATCTGCTTAGTATTGCTGAGGATCCATGCATTGGATAGAATCAGTCAGTAGTTTCATAAAAATCTGATGAGCCATTCTTGACTAATAAGGATATTGAAAAACTTTAACGGAAAACTCATCCAAAAGTCGAAAACCATTAAAAAAACATGAGAAATTCCCCCAAAATCTACTTAGTAACGATGAAGATACTATCTGACAAGTGATCGAACTAGTTGGTAAAGTTTCATCAAAATCTGATGATCCATTGTTGAACAATAAGGATACTGAAAAACTTTAACGCAAATATCCACCAAAATATTCTAAGTCCAAAACCATGAAAAAAACTTGAGAAATTCCCACAAAATCGGCTTAGTAATGATGAAGATCGTATCCCTGCATTGGATAGAACCAGACTGTAAAGTTTCATTGAAATCTGATGGGCCATTCTTGACTAAAAAGGCTAATGAAAAACTTTAACGCAAAAATCATAAAAAATATTCTACGTCCAAAACCACGAAAAAAACATGAGAAATTCACCGAAAATCTGCTTAGGAATGATGAAGATCGTATCCCGTATTGGATAGAACCAGTCTGTAAGGTTTCCTTGAAATATGATGGGCCATTCTTGGCTAATAAGGCTAATGACGCAAAAATCATAAAAAATATTCTCAAAGTCCAAAACCATGAAAAAGACATGAGAAATTCACAGAAAATCTGCTTAGTAATGTTGAGAATTGCATCCCTGCATTGAATAGAACCAGTCAGTAAAGTTTTATTAAAATCTGGTGAGCCATTCTTGACTAATAAGGCTAATGAAAAACTTTAATACAAAAATTATAAAAATATTCTATGTCCAAGGCCGTGAAAAAACCATGAGAAATTCACTGAAAATCGGCTTAGTAATGATGAAGATCACACCCAGCATTGGATAGAACCAGTCTGTAAAGTTTCATTGAAATCTGATGGGCCATTCTTGACTAATAAGGCTAATGAAAAACTTTAACACAAATGACACGCCGACGCCGCCACGGGAATTTGTAATCCCTGTCTCGCTTTTTCTTTCAGGGCGAGACAAAAATCAGGACTGGCACTTTATCATTGAACTAACTTAATTTTCATTATACTCTATAAGGTGGCTGTGACAATGACAATATAAATATACCAACACTATAGTACCATTATCAAGCATATGACGCATGACCTTAACCCATACCACTCTGATGTCAATATTCTATCTTTTAATGTGTCTATATCAAAGAAACTGGTGTACATTTTTTGTTGAAAAAGAACACCTTGATTCATGTTTAAATTTCATTTGAAAATTTAAAGTTTTGACACCAGAGTGGTAAGGGTTAAAGCATTGAAATATTTTTCTTTGGCACATTTTGTTGCTTAAATAACCCTTTCAGGGTCAAGATTGGTGAATACAATAGAAATTTGTCTTAGGGAATGTCCATTTACAGGCAACAACTCTATCGAGTCAGTTGTTCTAGTGATCAATTTTCAAAAATAGTCTTCTCTTGGCCTGTAAATGGAGAGTCCTCAAGACCAGTTTTGGCTGACTTGATCATTGAAGGGGTAAATGCTCTGAGGTAACTGTCAAATGAAGCGCCTAAGTTAACCCTTTAATGGTCAAGATTGGTCAAGAAAGGCATGTGTTTTCCTTATCCAATGTCTATTTGCAGGCCAAGAGGACTACTTTTCAAATTTTTTTTTGAAAGAATGGGTTGGTTATCGAGCCAGTCATATACAAGTAGTACATTTTCAAAACTTGTCCTCTTGACGTGTCATGTCCTGAGACCACTGCAGAGGACAGTTTTGGCCAGCTTGACCATTAAAGGTTAACATATACATGTACAAAAGCCTGTCAAGGATCAATCAAGTTAACTCTAACATGCAATCTTATAGAACCTATCAGATTGTCAGCGTATGAAAGCATAATCCTTACTCATGTCCTTTCTTGAAGCTGGGTACAATGTGTGCTCGGAACACCTCATAATTAACCACACTGTTCTTCACTAAGCGCATATACTTGATTCCGGTTACATAGCTGTGGATAGCTGTCAAAGTGCATGGCATCTCATGGCCAGATAGCCGACATATCACCTGAGAAGAAAGACAGACACTGTACATGATTAACACTTCACTAGTCAAACAATACCCGATCAGGGTTCATCCTTAAAGCTGAGCTGTCATGCTAAAAGAAACAGCGTTTAACCGATACAAGTACAATAGTGTTATCGATAACGTTCCATTTTCGTTAACTCTATTATGAGTCCAGGTATTGATACATTAAACAAAACACGCGTAACATTTCTGGTACACTACAAAATTCCCTTGCTCGTGTCAGTACATAGAGCTCGGAGTCAGCCAGTAGGTGCTGGTGTAGGGGAGACGATTGGCCGTGCTGTTAGCAGGATCGACTGGCAATCAGCCAGGTTGGGTTCTCGATTGTCAGACGATAAGGTGGCGGATGAGCAATCGCTCATATATATAGGCAATCTCCTTCACTCCTCATTGCCTCTCCACCCAGGAATATAAATGGGTACCAGTGTAAAACTGGGGAAGCTACCAATAATAGAATGAAATATAAACCAGCCTAGATATCACGTGAATGGGAGATGAAATCATGGACTCGATAGATGCCAATCAAACCAATACCTTCTTCTTAGGTGTTGGTGTGAGTGCTCAGCTAAGTAATATACAGTCTGCATTTCATTGAGTTACATAGTGTTTACATTTCGGGTACCTTACATACATACGTCATAAATGTACCTGTTGACCAGTTATCTCATACATTGTCATAACTGACTGTACAACTGAGAGAATTTATAGCGGCTTAGGACTGTTGTGCAGAACCAGTTTAATGAATCAAAGGCAGCCTAATACTGGCCGTGTAAATACTAGACCAGATAAGCTGCGTACAGATGATGGAAATGTTACACTGGTAGACTCAAATTCTGAAACATCAGATTCTGCAACTGAGGGTGATGACAGTGAATCAGTTACCAACTTCAGTTGCAGATCCTCAGGCTGAATCCGTTGAACTGTGAAGTCTTTTTGGACTTAGCCAGAGAATGAGATGATCCATAATTAAAACATACAGATTCTTGACTCATTGACAGAGTCTTTATGGTTCAATTAAAGATCATCTCATTCTCTAGCTAAGTCCAGAAATGTTAAAGTTAACGTTTTTTATCAACATATATTTTATTTTATCATCTCTAGTCAGTTATTCTTAATGAAACCTCGTCTGTATCGCCGGGGTATATCAGTATATTATTACTCTAAGAGTAAGAGTTTAACAAATCATGATAATTGTATCTATAAACCTGTGCAAAAGTTAAGCACCAGCAAAAACAATAGAACGTAGAAACATGATGGTACAACTAGGCTGCCATACTTTTTGTCCCCGCGTTAGCTGACCTAATTCCAAGTACGAAATGCACATGCATGCATGATTTCACGCCGCTTGATGTCCGTGCGTGGCGGGAAACAGCACACGTGTTCAGTTATGTAAAAGTCCAGTTTGAGGTGTAGAACATTACATACAGATTTAGGCGACAAGATTAGGAATTTTGTGTTCATGACCGTGGTTTATTTGTACAGACAGAATTAGTTCTTGATTGTGAACCGCTATGGCAAGACGAAGGTTAAGTGATCGTATGAAATGGCAAATCATAGGCATGCATACCACTGGTATGTCATGCAGAGAGATTGGCAGACAGCTGAACATTAACCATACTGTAATCAGTCGTTTGATTGCAAAACATGGGCAAACTAACGAGGTGAAGGACAGGCCTAGATCTGGAAGACCGAAGAAGACTACTGCCCGTGATGATCGAGCCCTAGTACGCCTTGTTAGGAGATCTCCATTCACCAACAGCAGAGTGCTCAGCCAGCAATGGGAAACGCGCAATAGAGTGTCAATGTCTACCGTCAAAAGGAGACTGTATGCTGCTGGCATGAAAGCTAGGAGACCTGTCAGACGTCCTCTCCTCACTGCACACCACAAAGAGGAGCGTCTGAGGTGGTGCAACGAAAGAAGACACTGGAACATGAGATCCTGGAGACGGGTACACTGGTCCGATGAAAGTCGGTTCCTGCTTCATGCCACAGATGGTCGAACTCGTGTATGGAGGTCCAGACGCACGGAGTACGACCAACGTAACATCATGGAAGAAGTTCCATTTGATGGAGGTTCCGTTATGATATGGGGTGCATCTCATTTGATTGTAAGCTGGATCTGTTGACTGTACCTGGAACACTAAATGGACAAAGATATCAAGATTCCATACTGGATAGAGTTGTGGTCCCTCATTTTGTAAATCATGCACCTGGAACCCACCCTATATTCATGGATGACAACGCCCGACCACATCGTGCTAGAGCTGTGCATGAATACCTCCGCCAGAATGCCATCGAAACCATACCATGGCTAGCAAGGAGCCCTGACATGAACCCTATTGAGCATATCTGGGACATTCTGGGAAACATGGTGAGAAGGAGGGATCCTCCTGTGCAGAACCTACAGGAATTAACAGACGCACTCCATCTTTAATGGCAACGAATACCACAATGGCGTATCAGTCGGTTGGTGACCAGCATGAGACGTCGTGTCCAGGCCGTCATCCAGGCACAAGGTGGATATACCCGGTATTAATAATGACAGTCTCAAACTCGTGCACAGATGTTAAACTTCGTTTTCAGACACCATTAATGACAATCTAGCCACGTGTGTCAACTGTAGGGCAATAGTTGTCAGTTGTGTCAACGTAACCATATTCAGGCCTCGTTTTCAAGTTCAAACAAAAACATACAGTGTTTCCCCACCATCATAATCAGCATTCCTCTAGTTGCATTATTACCTCTTGCACTAAGATGGATGGGTACATAAATGTTTATGCTATTGCTTTCTTCATAGCACATGAATATACCCTCGCATGTGCGTAAAAATAGGGTGGTGCTTAACTTTTGCACAGGTGTATATTATACTCATTCATTGTGAGAGAAAATCAATAAAAGAAATACAAATATATTGAATCAGTTAGTATACAGCATTTATTACACCATCTGAGTAGGATCAATTCATGGATGTTTACAGCTAAGTCGTAGATGATTAGATAGTAAGTACTATAACATACAGTAGAAACTGTGTCTGGTTATCTCAGTGACAGAGTGAGATCGTATGGTGTCTCCAAGGCTTTCTACATTATGCTGCTTAATCAGGCAAGCTTCAGGAGACACTCTAGCTGGAAACCCAGGCAGTACAGATATTGTCTTGTAGGCTTGTACTAACTTTCATCACCTGAAATTTGCTGAGGATTTACTCTATTTTGAAATCATTTTCTCTTGGGAAAATTATTTATACAGCTCAGTTGTATAAATCATTTTTTTCCAGAAAATTATTTAAAAAATAGAATAAATTCTCAGTAAAGTGAATGTCCATATTTACTTGCAAAGATACAGAAAATGCACTCCGAGAGCATCTAGATTTCCGTTCAGGCTAGTAGTCATATCTGCGGGCTAGTCAACTTTTGTTAAGATCTAACCTTGCTAACGTTAAGCTTGCAGGTTTATAGTTGCTAGCGGACGATTTGCTGCCTTTCTTGAAGATCGGTGTGACCTGCCCATTCTTCCAGTCTCATGGAATTGACCTGTCCAGTAATGATCTGTTAAAGGGTATTGCCAGTGAATTGGCAATAAGCTTACTTGTCTCCTTCAGAACTCTTGGGTGCAATTCATCTGGTCCTTGTGACTTCGACACTATGAGGTTCTCTAATCTTTTACATACATCTTGTTCCTTAACTATAATTTGATCTAATGGTCAAGTTCGCATTACATTCTTAAGCTTAGGCATTGTTGTAGAAAACTTTCGGGTTTGTCTTTGATTTTTTGGCAATTTTGTGCAAGAAATTTCTCTTAGCTGTCCTGACTTCTCCCTTAATTGGTTTCTGTATTTGGTGTATTAATTGTTATGGACTTCTTCTCAGGTTGCTCTGAATTGATTGAATACTTTGCGCTTGCTTTTGCTTGAATACTGGCATTCATCCTAGGGCTTCTCTTTTGCATTCTCTGTGATGACTTTCTTATAGTTTTACGAGGGACACAGCTGCTTACTGCTTCCAGTAGTGCATTTTTTTTATCATGTCCCATATTTGGTCAGGGGTCGGTCAATCCATTTAACTCTGTGTCCCAGTTTATATTTTCCAGTGTTGTTCTCAGTTTAACATAATCTTCTCAATCGCAAACTAGTTTCCGTGCCTTTGTTGGAGTGTCTTGTAGGTAGCATCTTACTGTGAAGTTCAGGGTCGTATGATGACTTACCGAGGGGAGGTAGATGTTCTATTTCCCCTATCATGCTTTCTGCATTTATTAGTACTAGGTCAAGTATGTTTGGTTGCTGACTTGGTGCGTAGTGTGAATTATATGCTGGTATATGAAGCAGTCTCGTAGGATGTCAAGGAATTAGCTTGCTGGATGATTTGCATCAAGTGGGGAAGTAGATCGAGACTAGTTGATCTCTGGGTAATTAAACTCAACTAATACTAGAATATGACTCATTTATGCCACTAATTTGCTTGAGGGATTCTCTTATTTTACTATCATTTATTCCTATATTGTCTGAGAAATAGGCTTGTGGTTCATGAAGGTTTTCATGAACCGAACCGGTTCGCACTATGCTTGTACGGTTCACAAACCATCTAATATTAAAAAATCTGAACTGATGAAATAGAATTCGAGATATTGTGAAACACAAAAACATTTTCAAATTCCAAGTGGCTTTAGTGACAAAATACACAACAAATGCTTAGTATATAACAACCAGATAAGTTCAATACACTCAAATAAGTTTGATTGCATGGTTAGTTGGTTACGTATTGCCATTTTATAGACGACACTAGTTAAATACAGGGAACCAGGCTAGTACGGGAACCTCATCTAGACAACACAGATATCTAGATCTGATAGATCTCGAGTTTAAACAGCTAAAATGGTTTTGCTGAATACAAATTCTCAGCTACTTTGAACTGGATTTTGTACCATTACTAGATAATTAGAATGCATAACATTTTGCAAAAAAATATGCCCACAAAAATGCAGTTGGTCGAGAAAACTGTTATAAACAGCGGTTTTACTGGTAGTTCATTTAGTGCGATCTATACTGTAATTGTATCTCTATATCTAGCGTTTTATGACATTGCCCAATTTGCGGTAGTTACAATTGCGCGCTGAACATCCTCGATTTTAATCAGAGAACGCATATCGCATTTTAATTGGATATACTGACTGGTGTTCATTATAATAGCCATTGAAAACATAATGGAAGAATGATTAGAAGAATAATTTGCACACTGTATTACTTCTCGGAAATCATGGCCGATTTTGCAAATAACAAAGAAAATATGTCACGTTCGCCTTTTCTTTGACAGAGCACACATGCCGCGTAGACCTTATAAGCCTGTAATATGTTGAGCTGGTGTAATACACATGATAACAACATTTTCTTGGCTTGTAATGTCGATATTTGCCGGTAAATTAAGCCATTTAAGCGAGGAAGGTATGTGTTATTCTAGGACGATTACGCTATCATCAGTGTGGGTTGAACTTACTCGGAAAATATTGTCGTAAATCTGAATTACGGTTTATCACTCAAAACTTGTATACGGCTGGAATAAGTTCTTAGTAAATCATTTTCGTCATGGTTTCCATATATTTGCCGTAGACAGATGGAAAATACATGCGGAAAAAAATTAATGTATGGTTAGCGAACCACAAGATTCGTCAAATACATGTTCGAATATGATTCGTCTTCCCAGAGTTCGCGGTTGTTCGAAGGTTCGAATGTTCACCCCAGCTCTATTTGGAATCTGTACGTATATCCAATTACAATGCTGTCATTGCCTTGCAGTTTGGCCTCAATCCATACAGACTTATGTGCCGACAACAAATCCATGTTAGATTCTAGGAAGTTGAGTGATTGCTTCGCATATTATAAATACACACTCCTCTGCTGGGATTTGACAGTGGTCCACCAAATGCTGAGCCTATACAGCGGTGGACCACTTACATTTAACACATAATAAACAGATATGGGAATGGAGAAAACACATGCATATCTGGTTTACAATATTATTATTATTATTATTATTGTCATATATAACAATACAGCCTAATTTGTATCAACATTTCTTGGCGCATTATTATTATTATTATAATCATACACAAATTATCATCCACATCCACATCAACAATTTCAGGAACAATTACAGATGCATTATTATTATTATTATTATTATTATTATTATTATTGCAGATGTGTATTACATTCTAGTTGTTGTCCTGGCAACTGGGTACATACTTGTTTTTTGTATTGCCATGGTGACGACATCTGAATTCATGTCATTGGCTTGGATTTTTAGCATCTTTCTAAGATTTTTTTTTTAATATGTTGTTTAAGAGCTTTGTGCAAGAAATTGTGTGCGTATATTTATATCTGTGTTGTTTCAGAGTTGTATTGCTTGGTGGGATGGTTTTTGTGTAGCTGTTCTTGTTCTGTAATAGGTTTGGTGTAAATTATTCTTAGTTCGTGTGGTTTGCGAGTGTATATCAGAGTTGTTCCTAAAAAGGTTTGATAATGACTAAATCACTAAATGTCAAATGAGGAGGGTATAAGATTTTAAACCTCTACAAATTGCCTTTATAATTTAATAGATAAATGTTGATTATACTATGTCTACAACCTACAAATAAGTCTCCAAATTGTTGAAGTTTGTACAGTATTGGCAAAGAATTACGAAATAAAATATTTGGTTTTAAGATAATTAACGAAAACTGGTAACATTAATTTGTTAATTAAAACTAAACAATTGTCTGAAAGTTTCTGTATAAAATCACAAGCAGAAGATATCAATATGTGCTCAGATTACTTTATTTCGATCTGAATCATAATGTAAAGAAGTGTTTTGTTGCAAGATTTCCTGAAGATTTTTGTCACGCTTTGAGGACATGATTATTAACTCGAGACATAAAGACAGCTGCAAACAGGGAAGAAAACCAGACACTATAGGCTTCCTAAAACGTAATTTTATTAAGGATTTCATTCCCCCATCATCAAAAGACTTAAAAGTTCTGTCTGTAAATTTAGTGACATATCTACTCAGCACTTGCCTATTTATAATATTTATTTATCGCATATGTTACTGTTACTGTGTTGTAGTCCCCCTGTTCATCAGGGTAATGCTAAACGAGTTAGCCGCACCGTCACCGAGTTAAACAGGAGACCTCGGATTCGCTATGTCTGTTGTGCAAATCAGAACAGGAGACACCGGAACACTTTCTAATCAGATGTCCCGCTCTAGAACCTGTAAGGCTCAGAATCTATAGACGCATGCCTTAAGAAATATTGTCAGACGGCATTGCTTTGTTTTGAGTGGAGTTCAACAGGGCAGTGCACTCGGTCCAGTACTTTTCACTATTTTTATCAATGACATGCCATCTGTGATTGAATCTGACATATTTTTATTTGCGGATGATACTAAAGCTTATAGAACCATAACACATGCAGATGATTGTAAAGAACTACAACAAGACCTTAACTCACTGCAGCAGTGGTCAGAAACATGGCAGGTCCGATTTAATCCTAAAAATGCTCTGTAATGCACATAGACCATAATCACTTTAATACTTCCTATCAAATGATAGATGATGGGAAAACCCTAAAATTACATGACGAAAATATAATCAATGACCTAGGCGTGTCAATAGATACAAAACTAATATTTGAGAGCCATATAGAGAAGATAACTTCCAAGGCTAATAAAATGACAGGCATAATATGGCGTACATTCCAATATATAGATGAAAACCTGTTCATGAAACGTTATCCAACATTAATCCGCTCTCACCTGGACTATGCTGCCCCTGTATGGTCACCAAACACATGGAAACAAGCAGAAAAACTTGAAAAAATTCAGAGACGGGCTATGAAAATGGTGCCCAACTTAAAAAATCTAAATTACCAGGCAAGATTAGAATATTTAGAACCACCAAGTCTAGTATACAGAAGAATAAGAGGGGATCTTGTAAATGTCTATAAGTACATGCATAACCTGTATACTGTGGACTCTAGAAAATTCTAATTATCCGTCCAAGAAAGAGAACTAGAGGTCATAAATTTACATTACTAAAACCAAGAGCAAATACATCATTTAGACAAAGCCTTTTCTCTAACCGTGTCATAGACTGGTGGAATGCCCTGATGCCTGAAGTTGTTGAAGCTCCATCTCTAAATAGTTTTAAAACCAGACTAGATAAACTATTTATTCAACATCCTGTATACTATAATTATAGAGCTCTAGACAAACCATGTAATCCAAAAATGACTATTAGGTAATGTAGCTCATCACCAAATTTATTGAATTAGCTGATAATAGGATACAATGTCCTAAAAAGCTGGACATGTTATGTTATGATTATGATTGCTAACTAGTCAGCTGAAGAAGTAGTCCGACTGATTCTGGATTGTACGAGGACTCTAGATCCCGAGCTTTTAATAACAGAGTTCCTAGACGCATTAGAGTACCATGCCAGATGGCTGACATATCTTTTACACACTCACAGGTTCACTTTACATAGCAGCCCAAATCTGGCCACATTCGCTACATTATAGCTATCTTCTAGAGCTTAACTCTTAAGTTACATTTTCCTACCCATACTTTGGATTCTTCTACTCATACATAATATATGGCTATTGTATGCTTCAGTACTAATTAAAAGGTGGACGTTTTTATAAAGACTACTGAGTCTTCTCTCCCGGTGACAGTCCTAATGATTAATGATAGATATGTACATAGTCAGCTTGTCATCGTAAACCGGATAACCGTTCTAAATCGGACAACCGTATTAAGTGTAAAGTGTTAAAAAAACTGTGATGACAGTGTTTTGACGTTAGGATTCTTACGCATGTGAGTGCGGTTCTCCTATGAAGGAGGTTATGATTTCTACAAGTTACAAGTTAGTAGTTATATGAAGGCTTTGTATAAAGTTCAACACGCTGATTAATCCATGCACTAACTTCAAGAATCAACAGGAAACTATATACAATGTCATGAATGTACATTTCGCCTGGAATTACTTGTCTCGACTGCATAGTTTGGATGTGGTAGTTCCGTGTTTAGATTTCTGCTTACCGAATTATATATAGGTAATTAAGGTCTCTAGCTCTGAAGTGATGTACTCTATAGCAGAGCCAGCGAGATGCAGATTCGATATTTTCTAGTAGTGACCGCTTGGCAGCATTAGACAGCAGTGCACATTTGTTTGGGTCCAGCGTTAGACTGAGCAGTGTATCATCATTGATATTGATAGATACTAGGCTTTCTATAAGCTTCCGGTAACAGACTGCGCTGGAGTGAGCATTGGTGCATCGGAATATGGAGTGTGCTACATCTGCTGGTTCTTGTGGCAGATTGGGCATAGGTCAGACTCCTGTCCACCAATAAATTTGCTTCTCGCTTCCAGTGAGAACCTTCGCTTTGATGACAGCACGCTGGACATCGCGAGTGTTGGTGGATGTGGTCCAAATGATGTGAGCTCTTCCAATCACACAGCTATCGACACTAAGGTGTTTTAGTGTGCTCTTTGTGTGGGCTTCTTCTTGCAACTGAATTGTCCATACAGAGTTGACATTGGAACATATTCTCGAATTCCATGAGCTCTTATCTACAGGATTCTCTATGAATTGCAGAGGGCTACCGAGATTGTATTTGTAGAATAATGTTGCGATCATGGAGAACCAGCTTTTGTCAGTTGGGCGATTGACGATGAATTGTCTGTAGGCTAATTTGGCAATTGTAGAGTCCTTTTGACGTGCTATGGCAGCGAATAAAGATAGTCGACAGGCATCAAGTTCTGCTTCGAAGGGTCTCACTCCAAGAAGAAGGTACACAGCTGAGGTAGCAATGCTTTGGGAAGATGCTGTATATGTATCAGTGTGGTTCTGTGGAAGAGTTCTAGTGCTTCTAGTTCTTTTTGGTTGATCCAGGTTGATTCCAGGACATGCATATGACACGGTAGGGCATATGTTGCTTGTTCATATTTACTCTGCATAACTTATTCTGTACCAGCCACTTAGTACCTATGTGTGCTATTTATGCTCTTATTTTGAGCCAGCCATTCACTAACTGAATTTAACTTATCTGATGACTATAGCCTATTTTCTTCATCTAATCTTGTTATGCTTCTCTATGTCATTTGCCCATCATCTGTTAACCCCTAAATTCCCCGAATCTTCCCCAAAAAGAAAAATGGCTGGAGATGTAACATCTGCAAACTAATGTTAGAGTCCATGTGGTTTTGTGCCCCGTGTAAGATCACAATTGAGCACAACATCAAGGTGGAAAAGGATATAGAAGAAAGGTACCAGGCTTATTTAACGTCATCCACACAGAGAATGGAGAAGCCAATCTATTTACCAAGTGCCAGCATGGTTTCAGACACAACAGATCCTGTAAAACTCAATTATTAGAGTAGCGCGAAGATATAACAGTCAAACTTGACTCAAATGAACCTATCGATGCAGTATATTTAGATTTCTCAAAAGCATTTGATACCACACCAAAGACTCCAAAACAAAACTTAGAAGCTATGGTATTGGTGACAACTTAGCAAGATGGATAGGAAGCTACCTATGCAACAGAAGACAGAGAGTAAGAATCAATGATGCGACATCAGACTGGATAGAGGTGACAAGTGGCGTGCTACAAGGAAGTGTACGTCCTGGGACCTATACTTTTCTGATATACATAAATGACCTACCAGACAGTGTGACCAGCCACTGCAAAATGATTGCAGACGACACAAAGATATATGGAAACCCAGCTACCAGTAAGATCCAGGACAACATAGACATAGTATGTAAATGGTCGCAGACATGGCAACTATCCCTCAACACAGATAAAACACATGTCCTACATTTCGGTAGAAATAACCACCAAGCTAAATACTATATGACAGATATGCCCGATATGCATCCTATATCAACATCAGATGTAGAAAAAGACCTGGGAGTCCATATTGACAGAAACCTCTCTTTTGACATACATATAGGTAAGATCATCTCCAAGGCCAACAGCACAATAGGATTAATTAAGAGAACCTTTACCAACATTGACCCTTCTACTTTCACGCTCTTGTACACGTCTCTCGTGAGACCTATTCTCGAAATACTGCAACTCTGCATGGTCGCCAAAATTGAAAAGGCAATCACAGCTATTAGAAAGAGTTCAACGACAGCAACAAAACTCGTCCCACAAATTAGAGAATATAGCTACACGGAAAGACTTGAAGCCCTAAATCTAATGTCACTGAAATATAGACGGTTTCGAGGAGATCTAATTGAAACAATCAAGCTCATCAGGGATCTATATAACGTTGATAAGGCCTACTTCTTTGAACCATCCAGTATTACACAGACCAGAGGGCATAGGTTCAAACTCAACATAACACACAGCAATAAAGATATTCGCAAGCACTTTTTCACCAATAGGGTGGTACCACAGTGGAATTCACTGTCAGCTACAATAGCCGAAGCAACAACAGTTGAATCATTCAAGAACAAACTCGATATCTACTTCAAAGAAAGAACATTCGAATTTGACTGAACAGGCCATACATATACCAGCCCATCACAAAGTCATACTGCAATTCCGCAAATAAAGTTGACTGAGGTAGGAGTAGCCTGTGTATAGACATGAACATGCTTGGTAGCGATTCCAAATACTAGTAGATACATCTCTGCTTCCACATCTGCACTTTGCGGTTGGATACAGAGATACAAGGCCAGCGTAGAGGAGGAGACTCGGATAGCAATGAACGCAGAAAATGAAATCAACAGCAATAAGACAAACCACTGCCTCCACAAGTCAGCATGTAAACAAATGCTAGATGCAGCAGTGTGTAACCATGAGTGTAGGCGGCATATCGCAGCTAACGTGGGGAACACCCATCTGCACCACAGCATTTCCACAAATCAGTGTTAACCCTTGCCAATCTGTGTTCATTATACAGCAAATTTGCTGAAGGATGTTGCTGTTGTAGACAGCAACATCATCAACAAAATTGTTGCAAAATGTACACCAGTTTCTTTGTTATTGACATAGCAAAAGATGGAATATTGACAACAGAGTGGTAATGGTCAGTCTTAAACCAAATGGTTTTGAGGAGACTTAATTAAGCAACAACAGTCCGATCATTCAAGAACAAACTGGAAGTCGACTTCAAGGAAGGAACTTATGAATTGGATTGAACAAGCCATACAACAACAAAAACACTGAGGCAATAACAAGCCAATGGCTTATGCCTCATAAAATGATGATGATGATGATGATGATGATGATGAAGCTTGAAGAAGCAATGGCGATGATGTAAGAGAAATTATAAAAGGTGAGCTATCGGCGCATAAGGAGACCACGAGCACAAACCACGCAACCGAACCAATATAGAACGCGGTTAAAGAGGTCAATGACAGAAAGACCAGAAAAAAAGATATCATAAATTCTGAAGAAATGACAGCCAGTGTGAGAGAAAGTACAGCACCTCTGTAAAGATATATGTCAGACTGGCATTGACCAAAAAGAAGATGCAAGCAGAGTAATAAGACTAGGGGAAAGGAGAGAGACTGGAACTAGACCGCTCCTAGTAGCATTCAATGAAGTAGAATGTACAGTCAAACGGTTGAAGAAAACAAATTGTCTGAAGAAGGCACCAGAGCCATACAAAAAAAATTCAGCATAACTAGGGACATGATGATGATGATCATCATCATCATCATCATCATCATCATCATCATCATCATCATCATCATCTGTTGCGACGTTGGAGGCCATGTTTGGCCTATTGCCGATCTAATTTTTTTTCATCACTGTGGTTGGTTGTGCAATGCGTGGCTAATTGTTGAATTTCTTTTTTTGCTGTGGTATATGTACAATTTATAATGTACATATAT
Organism: Chaetoderma sp. LZ-2023a; assembly: GCA_034401795.1. NCBI lineage: Eukaryota > Metazoa > Mollusca > Caudofoveata > Chaetodermatida > Chaetodermatidae > Chaetoderma > Chaetoderma sp. LZ-2023a. The sequence continues at coordinate 21,440,258 of CM067362.1, read as the reverse complement.
ACATCCTTGATCTGGTAGGACAGACCCACCTTATTGAAGTGCAGGAAACTCTGGTTCTTCACGATGTGGCTTGAAGGGCTGGTAGGGCAATCCCACCTGGCTCAGATACTTACAATAAGCATAATCTTTCAAATGTACAATATATACATATATTTACATCGTGTGGGTGGAAAGCCTGATCCTCCTTGCAAGCTTGATTGAATGATAGGACAGACCCACCTTATCAGTGCACATGTAGCCTCATATGGTTGGTATGACACGCCCACCTGTCCTGGATTAATATGTGTGGAGATACATACAATATGTATCATTAATACATTTCGTGTAATCCGCCTTGTCAGTTTACTTTGGTGATGGGGGGGGGGGGCTGTGACAGTTACGACTACAGTTCGGCGTATTCTTCCAGATTAATATGTGTGGAGATATATACAATATGTTGGCTAGTACATGCTACTAAAACATAGGACTTAAATACAGCAAGAACTCACCTAGCAACCTGTTGGGGCTGGTACGGCTGACTCGCATAATTAGCTTACTGAACCACATCTGAGAGGGAAGAAAACCGGAAGATGAGAAGCTAAATTGAAAGAAGAATCTGGTGGGCGCTGGGTGTATACGGTTTGGGGCCCTCCATGGGCCAAGAAGATCGTAAAGATGAAACTGCAAGGAACACAACCTCCATACATAACGGGGGGGGGGGGGGGCGGACAAACCAGAGTGGTAAAGCTGCGTGAGGTATTAAAGAATGTAAATAATCATAATGATGTATATAAAAGTCCTGTACAGAATTCCCATAAATGTGTATATACCAATGCAGCCTGCCTTGCAAACAAATTAGATGAACTGAAATTATTAGTGAGGCAAAATCAACCACAGATAATAGGAATAACAGAAGTGAAACTCAAAAATTTACGCTACAACATATCTACAGCTGAGATTGCTATTGATGAATACGAGACATTTCACAGCAACATAGACAACACGGTTGGAAGGGGCATTGATTTGTAAATACATAAGTCATTGATGGCAGTTCCATACCAGCCTAAGACATGTTTCACGGAGTCAGTGTTTGTAGAAATAAACTTAGTAAAAGGGGATAAATTAATGATAGAATGTATATACCGCAGTGGAAGTGGAACTGAAGACAAAAATGCCAAACTGTTGGACCTAATCAGAGAAACAAACACAGTAGGATATAGCCATGTAATGTTGATGGGTGATTTCAACTACTCAGGAATTAACTGGGAACACTGGAGTGTCAAAACAAACAATGAACTGAGATTTGTTGAGGAAGTCAGAGATGCATTTTTATTCCAGCATGTCAGCAAGGCAACAGGAGGCTGACTCAGTGCAGAGCCACGTGTATTGGACCTGTTGTTAACAAATGAGGAAGGAATTGCTGATGAGATACAGTATCTGAGTCCAATTGGAGAAAGTGACCCTGCCAACTTGTGTTTTAGTCTGACATGCTACACAGCTATCAAAGAAGGGCTCAAAGAGAAAATATACTACAGTAAAGCAGACTTCGTCAATATGAAAAAGGAACTACTTAGGATAGACTGGGATGAGAAATTAAAAAATTAAGAGGATAAAATAAATGATAAACTGTCTATTTTCAAAAGCACACTGCATGAACTTACGCTTAAATATATACCTAGAAAAATAGTTTGGACGAATGTAAAAGGTAAAAGCAACCAACCGCTGGACCAGGGCACATCAGGGAAGATCATATAGCATTAGGTTTCTTTAGTGTCCAAACCCAAATTCAGCTCATTTACTAAATTCACCCAAAGTTAAACTAGGAATACGGCAATTCGCACAAAGTTAAATTTGGAATCCAGAGTTGTTCATGTGACTGGTCTCCACCAGAGGGCGATCCACCTTATTTAAAAACATTCACCCGGAAGGCCGAGATGCATCATCATGTCGATCGAGACCACCTTCTCCAATGACTTTTGCCCTGACTGTCACATGCTTTTCGCCACTCACCATTTCGGTACTACACATCCGTACAAGACTGATCATGCTGTAGCTGTAGTGGCCCTAGTTAGAGGAGAAGAAAATATGGATTGGAAAACTCATTTCAAGGGTCATTTCAAAAAGCGTCATGTCTATGCGTCGCCTAGTTCAGTGACAAAAACAAAATTGATTACAGAATCTGTGTCAGTGTTAGGCTCTCCGTCTTCGCCGGATGTTGTGTGTTCCACAGAACAATAAATTATTCACCTATTATACCACTAACTTCGCTACCATCAGGGACCACCTCATCTTCGGGTCCAGCCATGAAGAAACCTACGTCACCTCTGACACCTTACAGTGGTGCAAAACGCCAAATTGTGCATACGCTATAGTCTATCGTCGCCGTTCCAAAGTTAATGTCCAATCAGTTCATCATGGCTGCTCCTAAACGTCGTCACACTACATCCACCACAGCACCAAATCCAGCCTTCATTAGGACCACCAGCATCAGCCACACCACACCGACTGACAGCACCAGCACCAGCACAACTACTGCCAACACTCACCTCAGTCGATCACCAGTTCACCACGTTGACATCGTACCTACCGTCACCAGCATGCCAATTGTCAGCACACCATGCACCAGCAGTACCAGCATGGCGACCGCTCAGACAATACGACAGACTCTTGTATCCACCAGTGGAGACCCAGGCAGACCGCATGTATTACCATGGAGATAGACGGTATGATAGGTCTACAAAACTTACTTAAGCTAATTCTTCTGTAATATTACTATGTAACGTATATGGACTGAAGACCTCTGATAATCTAAGCAATGTAGTCTTTTATATTTATTAAATACTTTTCTTTTACTATTTTTATGTAATTGAAAGCCTGTCCCAGATCAGCGTGTTGCTGGAAGGACCGCCAAAATAATGCGGTGACGACTAAACCCGTATCTAGCATAAGAGGTGATAGAGTCGGATTCTGTTGAAGCCGGCACTCCACGTCTACATAATACAACACGCATCCCTTAAACGTATATAGCACTAGGATAATATAATATGATATACATTATGCATTAGTCTGAATGGGGAGTACGACTTCAGCCCTGCTCCCTCCTCATCTTCAGTGTTGTAGGCATTTTCCTGTGATGGAGGCCCGCGTGAGGCATTTTCCTCTCGCAAAATTAACTTGTTGCCCTGATTGAAGCATTAGTTTATATTAAATTAATTAGCTGCGTCAGGGCGCCTCCCTTGCAGGAGTCCCTATTGTATGATTAAGGATATGATAGGTATCTTCAGTGAGATAGAATTACAGTCAGCCCATTACGTCTCATTTATATTATACTTAGTTGACGATCTAATATTGTCATCAGTATTATCTTCTCATAAGGCGGTCCTCGACTCGCCAAGATTATGTCTTTTCAGTAGTATTCTTTCTAAGTAACACAATGCAGCATCACTCCAGCTACATCAACAGTCGGGATGATACAGTGGTGTTCACTGTAAGCGGCAATGGTCTCCCGGTCCCATGGGAACATGTCACTCCGCCGACCCTGTAGGTCGGATTTTGTGGTCACCGGTGCCGTGTTTGTCCCTCCCTCAATCAACCCTAAGGCTAGCTGACCAGCATCGTCAGGCCAGCGGTGAAATGTCGGATACCGAGGAGGAGCTCAATGGAGGACGAGGTGCCGGAGCTATGGTTACCTTACGTTCTGACATATAATTGGTTCAACATTCTGTGAGGTTTTTCAAGGAATCTTCCACCACTGAAAACTTCCTTTTACAATGTTGCAAGCTCATGTATGACTGCTATTTAAAAAAGGGTGACCAGAATGACTTACCAAATTATGGGCCAGTTTCTCTTTGGAGTTGATTACAAGATTATTTCTAGAGCGCTTTCATTGAAACTAGGTCATGTGCTGGGTGATGTTATTAACCCTGTTCAAACAAGTTCTAACTGGTAGATCAATATTAACCAACACGTACTGTTCTCATTAGAGACCTGATTTAGTTGGTTGAAAAGGATAACATTCCAGGCGCCATTATGCCTTTAGATAATGAAAAGGCTTTTGACCATTTGGAGTGGAAGTTTCGTGTAATGCCATTAAATCATATAGGCTGTGGGCCAAATTCCATTAAATAGATTCGAATATTGTACAATGGCATTACTAGTAGATACCTTGTGAACAATTTTATAAGCTGGCCGGTTGTCCTAGAACGTGCCATTCGACATGGTTGCTCACTGTCAGCACCTTTATTTGTAATTTGTATTGAAACATTGGGAGCGACAATAAAAGAAGATATGTCATGGACTGTGCATTCGTGGGCTTATGGCACCAGTGACATTATCACAATATTGCGATGATACGACTATTTTTGTTGGACAAAATAATGATTTTAATGACATCCATCTTAAAATAAAGAAGTTTCAAAAAGTGTCAAGACTCAAAATTAATAACCCCTGCTACAAGTGGTAGGCCTCAAAGTAGATCAAAGATCTCTGATCTCGGGTTGGGTGCAGTGGTGTGACATTTTATCTGGGTACCAGGCCAGGTATTTGGAGCGAGTGGCCAATCGTAGCACTAAACAACTCATCTTTCATGACAGTTAATATTATGAATATCCATCATGGTGCCTGCTGTGTGAGTTCCCACCAGGAATATGCAGCACCCCACCCCCACCCCACCCCACCGCCACCCCCACCCCCACCCCAGCCTCGAAGGGGTCCGCCCAAGCTACTGGTGGTAAAGGTCGTAGACCTTGGAGATGGAGAAAAAGGAAGAATGTTGTCCAACCTAAAGAACAAGTAAGCAAACAGCTGACTATCATGCAATGGAATGCTGAAGAAGTTTCTAACAAGAAAACAGATTTAGCCAAATTCTCAAGGAGAAAGGCGTAGATGTCGCGTGTATCCAAGAAACTCATTTAAATGCCAACAGAAGATTCTGTATAAGAGGATTTCATTGCTGCAGATCTGACAGGGATGGAAGACATAAAGGAGGAGTCATAATCCTGGTCCGGAATAACCTAAGCGCCATTGAAGTTCAGAGAGACATGGAAGGATCTGAAATTCTCACAATCAAGGTAATTCCAGAGAAACATTCTATCACTGTTGTTAACTATTACTGCCCTAATAATCAACCATTGAATCTTGGACAAATCCCAATTCACTCAGATTCAACTATCGTTGCTGGTGACCTCAACAGTCATTCTCAGTTTTGGGCTATCATTCTACTGATAGGAGGGGTGAGGACATTGGATTGATGGGCAGAAGCTGATTCTCTTGAATAAGGCAGATGACCACCCCCCCCCCCCCCCCTCCCCTACAGTCTACTCAAGACGATGGCATACCTCAAGTTCTCCTGATCTAGCCTTTTCGAAAGAAAATCTACATCAAGAATCTTTGCATGTTGTTGGGGAACAACTTGGAGGCAGTGATCACCGCCCTGTTTTCATTACCATTACCATGGATGTTGAGATTGACCAAAATCAGACCCCACGATGGAACTATAAGAAAGCAGACTGAGACAGCTATCAGAATGAGAGTGACAGATTGGTAAAAGACATTGATGTCAGAAACCAAAACATCAATAAAGCTGTTAAAGAGCTTAACTCTGCTTTACTTTCTGCTGCTGGCAAATGCATTCCTAGGGGATCCAGGAAAAACTACAGACCTTACTGGAGTACGTCTCTGCAAAAGTTACACGAAGAAATGTCCAACACAAGGGAAATTGTAGAGAATGTCCCAACAGAAACCAAACATGTGAGGCTCCAACAATCCAAGGCAAAGTATCTGAAAGCCAAAATCAGAGCCACCCGAGAATCGTGGAGAGCAAAACTTCAAGCTTAAATCTTGAAACGGATATGAACAAACTCTGGAGGCTTGTGAAGCAGATTAATGATGAAAACACCAGAGTACCGAACATACCTCTTGAAGAGGACTGTGAAATTAAAACAGGAGAGGCTGCTGCTGAACACTTTGCTTGTATGTTTCAGAAAGTAAGCAATCTAGATGTGCCAGTGAGTTGTAAAAAAAAGCTGCAATGAAGTCTGCAAAGGGGAACGGAGCGACACAAATACATGCCGCGGGAATGGATAAGCTTCTGACCATCAGCGAGTTCGAAAAAAGCTTGAAATTTCTGAAAAGCAGGAAGTCTCCTGGACCAGATGGAATAACCAATGAGATGTTGAGGAATCTGGCACTATTGGAAAGCACAAGCTTTTGGAGATTTTCAACCACAGTTGGTACACAGGAGAAGTTCCCCAGTCTTGGAGAGAAGCCGACATGATCCTTGTACTGAAGAAAGGCAAGAATAAATCCAAAGCGGCAAGTTATCTACCTATCAGTCTGACTAGTTGCACTGTCAAAGCCATGGAAAGAATCCTCAACCAAAGACTTCTTCAACATCTTGAAAGCATCAATCTCTTAGCGGATGAACAAAATGGCTTCAGAAAGTGTAAATCTACTGAGGATCAAACAACGTATCTGACATAGTCTATTTATGAGGCGTTCCAACAGAAAAAGCATGCCATCACTGTGTGGGTTGATCTGCAGAAGGCATTTGATAAAGTATGGAAGCATGGACTCTTCCAAAAGCTCAGGAACAGCAATATCTCTGGAAAAATGTACAGCTGAATATACCAGTATCTCCACAAACGAAAGGCATCCGTACAGCTGAATGGGACGAGCAGCAAGAAAGTCCTGCTACGACATGTTGTACCTCAGGGTGGTGTAGTCTCTCCCACCCTCTTCACAATATTCATCAATGACCTGGTAAGGAACCTTCCAATGGGAGTCAGAGCTGCATTGTATGCTGACGATCTTGTGATGTGGAGCAGTGAGGAGTATGTGTCAACAGCCAATTACCGTATGCAACTTGCAATTGATCACCTCAATTCTTGGGTCACAGGATGGTTTGTCCAGATCAACAAAGAGAACAGTCACAACTCTATTCACACTATCCACCAAAAAGGAACACAAGACAAGTCTGAAATTTGGTAACTCAGTTCTGCACTTTGAGGATGAAGTAACTTATCTTGATCTGATATTTGACAAAAGACTAACCTGGAAGGCGCAAATCAGAAAAGCTGAAGGTATAGCCAAGCAAAGACTGGAAGTTATGTGGAAGCTCACTGGAACAAAATGGGGAGCTAACATGAAAATTCTGAAACAGGGTTACTCTGCATCAGTTAAGCCCATCATCGGATATGGCTCATCATCATGGATGACAGCTGCTACAAGCACCCTACAGACATTGGATAAAGTACAAAATCAGGCTATTCGTATCATAAAAGGGAATTATGAAGACCACTCCAATAGCAGCGATGGAAGAACTTATATCCAGCCACTCCAGCAGAGATGAGAAATCAAGGACGAGATTCAATACGAGAAATTCAAATTGATGCCTCACCATCCCATGCATATGCTGACTCACCAAATGTCTAGAGGAAGGCTCAAGAGGAATAATTTCTTATTAACTTCAAAGAAAATTGAAAGAGACAGAGAGTCGGACATCTTCCCCAGATGTAGAAACATAACTGCTATCTCTGAGAGGGAACCATGGAAAGCTTCTGAAATAGAAAACACAATTTCAATCTGGCCCTCGATTCCATGGATTGAAAGCAAAGGCGAGAAAGGTGACAAACAAAGTTCTTGCATTGGTTCATATTGCAGAAAACTACCCTGAGGAAGAGTGGATACATGTTTATACAGATGGATCAGCTATCCAGGCTGTCAAGAATAGAGGTGCAGGCGCTCACATTCGGTCTCCATGTGGAGATATACCAGCCTCTTGCTTGTCAACAGGGAAGCACTGTAGCAATTACACTGCAGAAATCCAGGCACTGATCTTAGCTAGCCAAAAGCTGATACAACGTAAAACCAGAAATGAAAATATTGTCTTCCTGACAGACTCCCTCTCAGCGCTCCAGGTGCTGGAGAGTGGAAAGGAAAGCACAGATTTAATACATGAAAATCTTATGCAACTGGCTAAGGAGAACAATGTCAACTTACAGTGGATCCCCTCACATTGTGGCATATTAGGAGATGACAAAGCTGATCAACTGGCTAAGGAAGGGTCAAATAAAGAACAATTCAACCACGAGGTTGACTTTGAAGAACTGAAGCATGTCATTAAAGCCACAAGAACCACCAGCAGGCAGCAAAATGATGCAATACACAGCCTCGGTAGGGAGGATCAGACATGTATCTTCAGATTTTGGACTGGTCACAATTGTCTCAATGCACATCTTCACCATTTCAAGATTACAGATTCTGCACTTTGTGAGTGTCAGCAGGCAGAAGAAACAGCAGAACATCACTTACAGCACTGCCAGCGATATGAACAGGCTATGAGAAGCGTCTGGCCCATTGAAGTATCTTTTGAAGAGACGATCAGAGGAGACAGAGACAGTTTGATGACCACTTCAGCTTTCATACACCAAATAAGGAAAATTACTCTTATGAGAAAAATCAACACAAGAAAAAAAAATTAATAAAGATAAATCAGAAGAGTTGTTTTTGGGTTCATGGAAAAATCGAAATGATCAGCCATTATGCATCAATTGGTCCACTGACATAATACAGATTTTAGGCATTCATTTCAGTCGATCAAACTGTGATTCCATTAATTGGACAAAATGAGCAAGACAATTATCCTGTGGAAGCATCGACGTTTGACTATTTTTGGATGGCTATGGTGATCAATAACTTGATATTGTCACAACTTTGACATGTTGCTGCAGTTGTTAATATGTAACTGTAGACTCAGGCTATTACTTAGCCTCTATTTCCGCAGCAACTATTTTTCATCTTTATCTTTGCTAGAATTTCTTTATCCAATGGGAATGGTTTATTTTTCTTTAGCCCTGATTGTGAATGTTTCACTGGCACATACTTGTCTTCAATATCCAGCACTATCTTGAGAAATATTTCCTAGTTTGTATTCACATCCATGACATCTGACACCAGCTCAGTTCAGTTCAGGATCTCATGCCGTCTTCATTAGGCGCATCCAGTTCATCCTTGTTTCGATGATGTTGAGCACTACAGTCCTCGCGTATTATTGTAAGCGCAGTTTACTACATTTTGTATTCCGTGCACATTTATAGGACTTTGTATTGAGTCACTGAGTATACATAACATGTGTCATCTCAAGACGGTTCAATATATATATATATATATATATATATATATATATATATATATATATATATATATATATATATATATATATAATATATATATATATATATATATACGGCATCAGCATGGAGGGCATAAAATAGGTGGGACAATGTTGTCCGTGGCTAGATAGGGTAGTCTTATACAAAAATTATATTTTGGTCTCATGGTCTCCCATCAATCTGATGGCAACGTCAGACATGGACTTTATAAAGGTCGTCACGGCTGCATCTTTCGGTTCTTCGTACCAGCTCCTCTCCTGTGTTGGAGGGATGCTCTCTGATTGCTGTTATGACATTGGTGCAGTTCATGGTTAGCTGGGTTAGAACCTCTGGCTCCTTGGCCATACTATCAGCTACCCCTCGTTTGCCTGCCAGGAACAGAATTTTCCTCAACTTTGCTAGGTACTTCGCTCAAAGGACTGCATATTGAATACATCTAGCAATCAGATCTCAGCTGTCCTCTGGTTCTTATCTACACATGGGACATGTCGGATCTACTGGGTATTGATTAAACTTTGCACGTTTTGCGTATAGGGTATACATGCCAGTGAGGAATTTCACCTTTATTGCTGATTTCTCCACCTTCCTGGGATTTGTGCAGATGGTTGTCCAGACATACTGTGGCATCTGTATCGCTTGCGGGTTCAAGTACTTTAGAGGCACCTTTTATTTTATCTCCCCAAGCCATTTCTCTGTCCAGTACTATTTCGTTGCATTCCGCACTAGGGATTTCCAATTGTGCTTGGGTATTGGATCTACCAAAAGTAACCACACTGTCTAGAGGATATACTTATGAAGTATTCGCTTTACCATGGAGAACCAGCTTCTGCCTGCTATTCTATTGAGCACTACCCTTTCCTCACAAGCTGATGATTTTTAGTCCTTGGTATGCTGCCATACAGGGAGAGGATCTTCTTCTCAATGACCACTTCTGCTGGTTCAGTTCCTAGTAGGGCATACATTGCTACATCTGCATATACTTCAATTTCTTCCTCTGAAAATCCTTAAGCCAACGGGTGTCAGCAAGATTGATAGAACATGCCTCTAAGCCATATGTCTATCTCAGGCTTATATAGAGGACCTAGATTTTGTAAATGATAGCATGATTGATACCATGTTTTCCATGCATCTCTGCTCCCACTAGGGCATATGTGGTTCGCTGTGCACTTTTAACCTGTGGTAAAAGATTAACCTTGCTATCACCAAATCTATTTATTCATAGATACACAGCTACTCTTCCCATTTTACTTGTGATTTGGGTTTATCATATAGTTCTCCTAGGAGGTTCCAGAGTGCATCCGGCAATCTGATCAGTATGTAGTCAATCCGTACCCTCACAGATCCGTACCCGTTATTCCATACCCTATTTTTGGACATTCCATACCTTGAGATTGGTTAATCCAGATTAGAGAATCCATACCTAACCCATTGGATATTCCATACCCATCCATTGGCTATTCCATACTCGAAACAAAATATCCAATGGGTGAGTACGGAATGTCCAATATGGTAGAGGTGAATCCATTACCGATATAAAGGTATATGGTACTGGTACTGGTACGGGATATCCAACACTATCAAGCTATTATTTGGTTTTGAGCGATCTAACAACAATTCATCCTAGAATACATATAAGAAATAACTTAAAACATGCCCTTCTTCTTTGAGTGGAATTTCCTCCCTTGATGGAAGCATCCTTGTCAGACAAGGTACGTTGGTATTGCAATAAATTGTTACTTGTTGCCGAATCCTCTTATCCGCTGTTTGTAGGCGATTCCTATGCTATCTTTAGATTTCGTTAGTTTATTTCGCTGCTGGATTTTATTTTCCATCAAGTCATCCACCTTCTGCTTACTTTAAGAACTAACAGCCGCCGCATGTATAGTGAATAGATCATGTCTCTGCCAATCTTCTCAACCATACCGCTTACCGATTCTTCATATACACATAAGGGAGAATTTTCATGGGTTACGTCAAGCAGTATTTGCATCACGCTGTCTCTATCTTCCAACAACTCATCTGCCTCGTATTCTCATAGTAGCTTTTCTAATCTACCCATGTGAGGACTGCGAACATCATTCAATCTTTCGCACTTTAACAGAAAGTGCTCTCTGTTCTCGGCCTCTACATTGCACAGTCTGCACACTGGCGATGATCTGCCAAATTGTGCCTCGTGAGTTTGTAGACATAAGACTCTGCACATTGCCTTCACCTTCGCCTTCCCTGTTTCCCTGACGGAATCTAGTGAATTGGTCCACACATATGTGACATGTTCATTATCTAATGTATATGGGGATATGTACCGAATGGTGCTATATTGATGTTCTCTCATCTCTTTCTGCTGCTTCTCTCTCCAGTGTTCATGAACTGCCATTCTCACTGTTCATTTCCACTCTGATCTTGTTGGTAGAATATTAAGTAGTTCTTGTGCTGTTGGTAGGCTCTATTTGTCTAGGATTCTGTTTATGTACACAAACGAGCTGAGTGACTTTGCAGATTTGATGGCAAGCTGACGGAAGGCCACTTGATACCCTATACTGTCTTGGTCTTATAAGTAGTTTTGGAGTAGGGCCAGAACCCTTTTATCTATTTCTGTCTCAACTGGGAACATGCCGATAAGACATAGCACTGTTAGACTGGCTATCGAATCTGAGAGATTTTGGAACCACCGCATCTGCCTCTTTTGAAATAACTCTAGCTTGTAGATGGTCTTGTTCTCCTGTTTAAAGATCCATGATCCATACAACAGTCTTGGGTTAATGTAGGTCTTCAACATAGATTGAATAGCAGCTGGATTAAGCCCATTTCTTCCATAGCAACCAGCGTCCATAAGTTGGTAGAGGCCTGCAGTTGCAGACTTGATCATATCTGCTTATATGTTGTTGTTTATATTTGAGGCAGGACCTTGGGTGATACCGAGGTGTACTTCCTTATCTACAATCCTAACAGGCTGTGAGTTTATTTTCAATATAAGGCCTTGGCAGAGCCCACTTTTGGAGTTGTCATACATTAATGCTGCCGACTTATTTCCGTTGATCTTAATTCGATCCTTATTGAACCTGTTCTCTGCAATTTTAGTCACTGCATATACCTAGCTCCCATTTACTGGTATTAATAAGGCCGTGTCATCTGCTACTGTAGGTGCTGAGCAGTCCACTGTCCCAACACATGCACCAGGTCCGCTGTCCTGTATTTCTTAGAGAACCTCCTTGTTTACTACCTTAAAGTCTATTGGTGATATACTGTTCCCCTGGATATTGCCTTGTTGTAAATTAATACTTTGAGATAGCTAGCCATTCCACTTCACTTGGCTTTTAAATCCCTGATACCAGCTGGCCATCAGTTAATATATATCGCCTGGTAAATCCATTAGCTCCAACTTCCTGAATAGACCTTCATGCCATACCCTATCAAATGCCTTTTCGGCATCAAGAAGGACAACCGCTAGATCTTCCCCTTGCTCTGCGTATTCGCACACCACTTCTGTTAGGACAAGGGCTCCAAATATTGGTGAAGCATTACTCATGAATCCTCTTTGAAGGGGATTTTGTGAGAGACGGTACATATAGCCAACCTTCTTGAGCATTACAAGTTCTAGGATCTTCCCAATGACATTAATAATAGTAATCCCTCGGTAGTTTGCTGGAACTCTTTTAGATTTCATCTTCTTTACTAGTGGTATTAACAGCCCTTCTTTGAATAGAGTTGGAATGATTCGAGTCTTGAGAATTACGTTTAACACTGATGTTAAAATATGAACAATAACTGGACTTGCCTACCTAATATGTTCTGCTGTAAGACCAAATTTGTCTGCAGCTTTGTTTATCTCCCCCTTATGATCAGCTAATGCAATCATCATTTTCATGTCTTCGTTCACTGCTCTCTGTGTTCCTCATGAAACTCCTCATCATGTGCTGGCATCGCTAGAGCTGGAAAATGATGCTGCCACACTTTTAGATTGTTATAGGTCTCACCCTTATACTCCAACACAGCCGTTGTTGGGGCCCCAAACCCCACGCTGTTTAGCCACCAGCTTGTTGAATAATATCTTACCATACGCAGCAGCATGCATGATTTCTTGCAGCTCATTGCACCTCTGCCTTGCAGCTAATCTTCAGTTTAATGCCCGTAATTCTTTCTTCTTCTCTTCCACCCTTTCATACCATACTCCATTGCTCGGTCTATTCTGCTCCTTCTATTCCTTAAAAGACTTCGTTGATCTCATCCTAAGCAGTTACTATTGCTGGAGGTTTCGCCTTCATCCCTGATCTTCTGGCTTTGGTCCTTTTAACCTCTCCCAATTCCGCCTCCCTCAGGCTCTCCTTCGGATCTCCCACAAACAGCTCCACCTCAAGACATGAATGCACACTTTGCACCTTAGACAGCTTCTGCAACGTGCACTCCAAGTTTTTCTCGTATGCCTCTAAGTCTGCACTATTCCAATTGGGTTTTCCAGGTATACCTTGATTTTGTTTTGGTATACTCCTATGGTTAATAGCTGTGTCAAATGTTGTGGATACTGGTTTGTGGTCTGACAAACTGATATCCAACTCTACAACTTCTACCATGTCTACTGCAATGCAATTGTCTTCCGTCCCCATAAAGTAATCAGTTAAGCTAGATACATGCAGTCTCTCTATGGGCGAAAATGTAATATCAAGAGGATAAGTTTCTGCATTTGAAACTCCAAGCTTTATGCTATGACAGAACGATTTTAACACCTTATCATGTGTATTTTCCTTTGTGCTTCTATGCAATGAGGCATTAAAATCCCTGATCACCATCACGTCGTTCATATGCACTTTTGAGATGATTTCTCTAATGATCTCTAACTCTGCAGCGAACTCAGCTTCAGCCTCTCTTCCATTTGTAGATGGTATATAAACACCCACAATTGTGACTGCCCCTTTTATGCTGTTGATTACAACTACTATTGTTCTCTCTGACCAATGAAGGAAAATGTCCACTGCTTGATCAATTGAGTTATGCCATAACACGCCAATGCCTGCTTGTCCCCGTGGTTTACATGACAATCCTATTGGATTGTTTTGGTCATAGGTTTTGAAAGATGACATTATCCCTGCTTCATGCAACTCTGCTTTCACAGCTTCAGTCTCAAACTGGTGAGCCAAATGTTCTTGAATGATCACCGCATGGTTATGTCTTATCAGCCACATCAGTGCCTCCTTGTTACTGGTGTACCCTTTAATATTGTAGGTGCTGATTCTCAAGTTTGTGCTAAAGATGCATTCACATAAGTAGTGTTCATCAGAACTGGGCGGGCGTCTGTCACCACCTTTTCTATTACGTCCCCTCCTCACTTCATCCTGGTTTTGATCTTTTGGCCCTTGCCTAAAAAAATGTTGGTCACTACGTCAATTGGCTGCTGAGTATCTGCTGTTAATGACATCTTCTCCAGTGATCAAGCCAGGGCATGTCTTCCTCATTCCACAACTCTGTCTGTGCCCCACCAACATCTATAACTGTCTCTGTACTGCCTTTCTCCTCTGCCTCCAATTCTTCTTTTTCTCTTCCGCAGGCTACATGTTCATCCATGCTTACAGCAACGATTGAGATTCAAGATTCAAGATTCAAGATTATCTATTCAACTGCATCTGCCGCTCTCCTCTTCAGTCAGCAGCAGGTCTTCTGTACTGACCGATTCACTTACTTGTGGTATATTGTCCACACGCATTTCCTCTCTAATAACATATATTGGATTGGAAGACTTTGGTGACTTTCAATTATGTTCAGAACACTTCTGCTGTGCATAGTTTAAATGTGTTGTACAGCGGTAGGTATAATTGATTGATATGTACCCTACAACGTCATGGTATGGATTAACCAGAATTATGGGCCTTACACGAATCCTCTACTGACAGCAGGCGTCAACCAGCCTCCAACGTCAGGAATTGGCTACATAAATTTATGGTTCATTTTAATGTTATTAAGTTGTTATTAACAATTATACATTGGCTATGTTATAATGATTCTGGTGTATAAATATTACAGATGGGTTCACAATCGTAGTTATAGTCCAATGGATGCCTTTCCCATAGCTTGTCTAGTCTAGATTTGAAGGAATTCACTGAGATGGCACTTATAACGGGTTCAGGTAGTTTATTCCATTGATCAGTACAGCGCAATGGGAAAGAAAACTTTTGTATATTGAGTCTTGGTCTTATCTTCTTAATTTTTAAGCTGTGATCTCGAGTTATGCTATTTGTGTCTTGTCGCTCAATAAGGTCTGCAGTAACTTGGTCATATTTATTGCTAAGAATTGTATATAACTCGATCAATCTTCTAAATGCTAATGTTGGTAATTTTAACTTTTGGAGACGTACATGATATGGTAGATTACGCATACCAGAAACAAATTTGGTTGCCCGTCTTTGGACATTTTTGATTGCATTTTATGTGCTTTTTCAGATACGGAACCCAAGCCACATTAGCATATTCAATATGCAGTCTAACAAGAGATTTGTAGAGATGTTTAAAGTTTTCTTTATCTAGATAGTCAAATGTTCTCCTAATCACTCCCATTATTTGGTTAGATTTGCTTATTTTTCCGTTTATATGTTCACCGAAGCATAGTTTATTGTCTATTATAACACCTATATCTTTTTCACTAGATGAAAGGACTAGAGTATGGTTATTAGATTTCATTATATAAGTGTGTGGGGATGTTTTTCTTGTTGATATCTGCATACTTTTGCATTTATCTGGTTGGAACCTCAATAATGAATTATCAGTCCATGAACACAGAGTTAATACCATTTTGCAGGGTGTCGCAATCTTTTGGGTTGAAGATTGATCTAAAGAGTTTAGTGTCATCTGCAAATAAAAAGGTCTCAGACCCACTACTGATTACATTGGGAAGATCATTAATGTAAATTATAAAGAGTAATGGCCCTAAAACTGAGACCTGTGGTATACCGCTTGTTACGTCTGTTGGTTTAGTTATGATTCCATTTTTAACTACTTGTTGCTGTCTTCCGGTTAGAAAGGATTGTATCCAGTTTAACAAATTACCTTCTCTGCCATATGCAGTTAGTTTTTTAATTAGACGTTTATGTGGAACCTTATCAAATGCTTTCATGAAGTCGCAGTAAATCAGATCAATCATACCCCCCTTGTCCATTTTTCAAGAACAGTCAAAAGTTTGAGACCTGTTGATCGACCACTTATAAAATCGTAGTGTTTTTTCTGATAGCATATTATTAATCCTAAGATGTTCCATGATCGTGTCTTTGATAACAGATTCCATTATTTTACAAACAACAGATGCTAAGCTAATTGGATGGTAACTGTCTGTTTTGGTCTCCTTTTTAAAAAATTGGTGTAATGTCTGCATTTAACCAACATTGTGGTAATGTTAACAGGCTTAGTGATTTAAAGAGAATTAATGGTGGCAGGCTTAGTTCGTAGCTTAGTTCATAAAAGAATCTTGGATGGAGTTTATCAGGCCAAGGGGACTTAGAAGTGTTGAGATTCACAAGTTTTTTTCTTACAAGTTCAGGTGTGATCTGTAATGTACCCTACAAGGAATAGTTGGGGAATAATAGTCAGGTTCTGTTGTAAATACTGATCTGAAATAGCTGGCTAGGATGTCTGCCTTCTCTTTATAATTTTTTGTAAATGACACTTCCCTATCATGCTCAATGCCACTAGGTATTTATAGATCTGGAATACCTGATCTGACTTGTCTTGGATTGCACATAGTTCAAAAACTTTTTGGGGTTATTTTTTGGCTGATATGGAAATTTTTTTCTCATGTTGTTTCTGTGCTTTTCTCGTTTCTCTTCGAACATGGTTTTTTGTTTTACAATATTCATCATATATATTAAGGTTACCACCTGTATCAACATATTTCTTCCATAGTTGCGTCTTCCTGTTTATTTTGGTTCTTGTAGTTTGGTCAAGATGATATTTGTGCCTTTTGGTTTTTATTGTTCTTTCAGGAAAAAATTTATTTTCAGCTTCTTGACACATTCCAAATATGGTCTGCCACATATCATTAATATCGTTTATTTCTTTTACGTGTGTGTTCCAGTCTATATTTGAGAAATTGATTATAGCTTCATATCTGCTTTATCATAACAGACCCTTGTTTTACTTGTATTACTAAATTCGCCATGTAATCGAATCTTCATCTGTATAGTGGAATGGTAACTTTTTCCAAGTGGCGCATTTGTATAAATATTATCCACCAGGTCAGGGTAATTAATAAATACTAAATCCAATATTGTTGCCTTGTCGGACCCACACCCTCTAGTAGGCATTGAAATTAGCTGTTGTAAGCAGCAGTCTCTTACAGACTCAATAAACTTAAACGTAAAGTCTAGGCTAGAGCTAGAGATGTTGTATGTGTTTGTTAACCAATTAATGTGTGGCATATTAAAGTCTCCTAGGATAAGTGAGTGCAGGTTATTGGTGTGTATTTCCTTTAAAATATGACAGGGTTCATTAATATTTTGGTTATTAGAATTTGGGCTTCTATTAAACACTCCCAAATGCAGTGTTTCATGTTTACATCGTATGCATTCTTAGGATGCATTCTTCGAACACATTTTGGTTAAAATTTAATAGTTTATAAGATAAAGTGTTTTTTATGTATAGTAGGGGACCTCTTCCTGTTGTAGTAGTAATATTTTTTATCTTCAATGGTGTAGCCATCTAGATTGTAGTCTGCTATACTAGGTTGATATGTGTAGTTTTTTGGCTTGGCTTCAACTATAGCTATGCTATCTGGTGGGTCATCTTGTATTAGGTGCAGAAGTTTGGTTTTCTTCTCACGTGTAAAGACGTCATCATTTGTATAGAGGATCATAATCTCATTAATTGATTTTGTACATTTCCTATTTGCATAATTTGATTTATTTCCTCTGATTTTGGAGCCGACCTGAGATTGTGTCAGACTTTGGCCATGTTCATTATTTACACATTCGTCTGAAACTAAAGTGAAATGGTTTCTAGTGGATATAGGGAAACAACTTTCCTTAATGATACAATCATCGGGTACATTACCAGTATTTAAAACATTCCATTTAAATAGAGAATCTACATAAGCACAAAGTGACTTATCAAAGCAAAAATTAGAACACTTGGGATGTGCTTTTGTATTTACAGTGTCGGGCAAATTACTATGTACACCATTAGATCTATTTACAGTTGCTGGATCATTAGTTACAGTTTGAAAATTGTGCTAGTACTCGGTTGGTATGTACTGTGATTGGTGGTAGGTTGGAGCCTGATTGGCCCAAGAGCTCTTTGGGTTGTAGTTCTGGTGACTCCTCCCATGCATCCTCCCATTGTGAAAATATGGATTCGTGAAATGATTGTCTACATTCTGTAGCATAGGGGCCATGTACGCAGTTTGTGATGTTATAAGAATCGAGCTTAAATAGTTTGTAATGTTTTCTGACAAAACGTTTGTTCCATTGACATTTGGATGAATGTGGTCATGGAATATCTCTGTGTAAACTGTTCCACCAGGGGCATTGAAGAGCTGGGAATTGTTTATGAATATTGCATTTTGTGCTTCTGGCAGTTTGAGCAACATGCTGTTAAATTCCTACTTTCATGTGCATTCAAAGGTCTAGGTAGTAGTGAGGATACAAATATTTGTATGTGCGTTGAGATTGCACGGATCCAAAGCAGCAGCACTGTGTAATCTTTCACCATTTCATGTGAATTACTCTTCACGATGTCATTACTTCCGACATGGATAACAATTGCGTCATGACTGCTTGCAGAACGATAAGTAACTGTCTATGTGGTCGTGTATGTCGATAATACGAGAGCCTCTTAGAGTTTTAATGTTGATGTTCATGGTGGCATTGGACATGTATTGTCCACTAAACTTCCTCAACGTTGAGCTCCCTATAATAAGGACGTGTTTCCTCTGGTCCCTTGTTGGAGTAACATTAGAATGATACTGAGCTGTAGCAGTCACGTTCTGGTAAGATATATCACCTGTTGCCTTTGTGATGTTCATATTCTAGTTATTATATTTCTGCTTATTTTGGTCATTTTCTGGACGATGATAGGCTTGTGAGTTCATATTATCATCATTGTATTTCTGACTCATTTGAGAATGCCCTGTGGTTGGTTGTTAGGTTTGCTGGTTTGTATTTATATTCAGATTTGTCTGCCTACCAGTGGATTGAAATTGCCTTGATGCTGAGTTATGAATGTATTATTACACTCTACATCATGGTGAGGGTTGGATTGAAGATTCTTTATCTGACAATTCAGTGATTCAAGACTCTTTTGGATTTCTTTTATTTGTCCAGCAAGATCAAATATATTAGGATTAGATGCAGGTACTGTTGTGCTCGGTGAGGATTTTTTAGCATTTGCTAGTTGTACATCATTAGTTGATGTAGCAGTTAGAGTTTGTTGCATTTCCATGTTTGTTAGGCGTACATCATTAGGAAAAGTATGTGTTACCGTTTGTTGGATTTGTGTAGTTGGTAGGTCTGCAACTTTAGGGGATGTCTCCATTACAGGTTGCTGGGACGGTGATACAGGCCCAGTAGTTGCTGTGTTATTGTCTTGGGACGTACTTATATGAGCTGGCCCATCTTGGCATGTGCTGGCCATTCGATATATTCTGCAATATGGTCTGAGATAGTCGTACAGGTTCTGCAGCTGTATCTGCGCCGGGATGCAGTAAGGGTGGACAACATATAAGTTGGCAGATTAGTACAGTGGTAGTGTTGCCAGTTCTTACAACTAGAACACAATATCATACACCTATTATTTGGTTTATGGGAGGGGCATAAAATCTGTAGAGCATGGGTATTTTCATTTTCTTCTTCTTGATTACCAGGATCAGTCATATCTGGTAGGAGTATGTTTGTGATAGGAGGCTCAACAACACATGTTTCCTGTGCGTGAGAGCCAGTCGGAGAAGTATTTGTTGACAAGTTTGATGTCATAATGTCTGGTGTGGAAAAATGCTCATTTGGGGTTGTATATACACTCATGGCAGAATTTGACACACTAACTAGCGGAGTTGGGTGAGCAACTGCTGCAGTGGCGGAGATGTTAATTGGTGGGTTTGATTGTTTGGGCGTCTGGATTGCCATGCTAGTAATTACTTTGGCTTGATTTGAGGATTGTGTTGATAGGTATTTCCTATAGACTTCCTCTTCTCTTATTCTGTCGCACTCTTTGCATAGCCAATATATATATATATATATATATATATATATATATATATATATATATATATATATATATATATATATATATATATATATATATAGTGATGATATAAATTCTGTAGGCTTTGCAGGGTCCTTACAACCCTGACATACCATGTTGCTTACTTGTACAATATATTTTATGTGGTTGGCATGGCAGTTTAATAATGTGTATAGTATATTATTCGATTTTTGCTAATATTGTGCTTAGACATCACAAACAGGATAGAAACACAAACCTATTTGTTAGTATAGTGTATGTATAGTTATTTCTCTGTCCCGCGGCATCTCGGAAAAAGATTAGAGAGGAGGAGAGACAGACATGAAACAGAACAATTTAAAGAATGCGGATTCGCCAATAGGCTATACACGGATTGACTGATATTCATCTGATCTATACTAAATTGTAAGAGATCCTGGGTCCACACCACGTCGAAAGATGTCACAATATATATCTGTGACTGCATTCCACTCTATCTCAGACATGTTTTTTCAGAAATAAATAATCTTGAATCTTCAAATGTAATCTTGAATCTTCTTCTTTCGCAGTAAATCCCGTCTCTCGAACAATGTGATGTTCTTCAGACGAACCTCCACAGAGAGTACAGTTAGTACAGATATTTAATTCTGGATATTTCCTGAAGGTAGAATCTCATGTTCCTTCCGATGTGTCCAACGAGAAGCTTGATTCGTGAGATTTCTCAAGTGGTAATAATATGTGTATCCATTAAGTATTACAAGGCGCAAAAAGTTTTTGTTTAAAAGAGTAACCTGTTTGGTAGAGTATAGTCAGCGATGCAGTCAGACCCATCATGCAACTCTGCAGCACACAACTTTGAGTGCATCACTGCAACTGAGTCAGCTTAGCTCGCTGTCGATGCAGGACGTGACAAAGTTCTCTGGATAGTTTTTGGAGTCTCTGTAGTATCTGGGAGCTACAGCTTACAGGATCATCTGCGGCAAACTTGCTAGGGTCTAGGATAGCTTGAGTCCAGTTCTCCTGTGTGACTTGGAGTCCTAGTGTCTTCAACATGTCACAGATCTTACTCAGGAGTTCTTTTCATGTAGGTTGAAGCTGTGTACACATGACAAGGAAGTGCACCAGCATCTCATCTTCACTCTTGCACAGCGGACAGGTCGCCGGACCTCGACGGTTACGGGTTGTTCCTCCAAGTAGGTTATATCTCTGTACTAGTAACTTAGCTTGGATAGTAGCATTAGAGGTCTTATCAGACTTGCAGCTTGTCAATACACTGTGTGGTTTCCCGATCTTGCAGGAGTTAAGGGAAAGATATGACAGAGTCCTCTTCCCAGCAGCTTCTCAGCTTCTTCTTTCAGTTAGCGCTCCCAGTGGTCATGGACCTGTTTTGTCACCATTGTTTTCCATACTGCCTTACTTGGCAGGTTCTTCAGAAGACTGTATGCATCCAGCAGGCCATACTTCTGTAGCATCTGATTTGCTATCATTACCCAGCTATAGGACCCTGCTGCCTTGATGGCTAATTGTTTTTCAATTATCTCACGTTCGATGGAATTCTCCCTGTGTAGCATATTCTCAAGAAAGATCAGAATCCTTTTGTGAATTTGGCCTTCCACTGGTAATGCCCCAAGTAGCAAGTAGGCTGCAGTGTTCACACAACTGGCAGGTAGATGTTGCATACATTTTAGATTGGCTCTGTAGAAATCTTCCAGCTTTTCGATCTCAGACTACTTTAGGATCAGTTCCTCAAGGCTATGCAGTAGGACTGGAGTAGTATATATCTCACAGATGTGTATGGATGTCATTGGGTTTAGGCCATTAAGTCCATACATGCCAGCACCCATTAGGGAGTAGACTGCACACCGTGCTGAATTAATTCTGTTTTCAACTGTTTTAGGTTGTTACACGAGGATGTTCTAGTAATGCCAAGATGGCTACCATGGTTTTAGTTTTGGTGCTACTAAACAAGTACCGCTCACTAGCTGCATCCAGCTGTGCCTCATTTATTAAGAGTTGCATAGCTTTCGGTGCTCGCGCAACTAATGCTAAGTCATCTGCACACATAATCGTGCTTGTTGGGATCGAACTGATTCTATATGTAGCTGGGTGGGTTTCCAGTTTATGTAGTAGCTTGTTGCTCCTACGTTTGAAAAGGTATGTTGATGACTCACAACCTTGACAGATCCCCTGATGCTCAGCAAAGGGCTGTGACACTTCCCCTTTCCACTTAACCGCTGCTCCCATATCTGTGTACATACTGTCTACAATAGCCCATAGAGTGCCCTTGATTCTTTGACTGTAGATGGCATTAAGCATACTTGGGTGATTTATAATATCAAAGGCCTTGCTGGCATCCATATAATGTTATGTGTTGTGAACTCTTGGGATCAACAGCATCAGCAAAGGTTTCAGTAAGAGCAAAAACTGCATTCACGGACGAGCAACTTTGGGTAAAACCTAACTGCAATCTACTTTTTGTCTGGTTTAAAGCGGGTCTGATTCGCTGTACAATTTCTTTTTCCACTACCTTTCCCAGGACAGAACTGACTGTAATGCGTTTGTGGCTATTTGGACATCTAGCAGACTTTCCTTTCTTCGGGACCGGAGTGATTAGGCCAGTTTTCATGGTATCTGGGATCTTGCCCGTGGTGAGCACGTCATTTGTGATGGTATTGAGGAATGTAAGCACTTCATGTGAGGCATATTTTAGGTGTTCTGCAGTGATACCGAATATGTCCGCTGCCATTCTTCGGCATCCAGTCAACTCGTCCTAAATACATCCCGTCCTAAGTACAACTCGCCCTACTTCTAACTCGTCCTAGGTCAACTCGTCCCAAATAATGTTCATATATGAATATACGTAGTTATATTAAATTATTCGGGATAACAGAGCACTGATATTATGTGATTATCAAATAGCATTGTATTAATCACATAATATATGCTCTATAATCCCGAATAATATAATATAACCACATATATTCGCATACGAACACTAATTGGACGAGTTGACCTAGGATGAGTTAGAAGTAGTGCGAGTTGTACTGAGGACGATCTTTCTATACACGACAGAATCTAAAATTATCAGATGTTTTAAATAAATATTCCAACAGTTCAACAATGGTTTAAAGTTAAAAAGGGAAGAATATTTGACATTGTATTCTTTCATCATTAAGTATTCAATCATGCGCTAAGAAAGCTTATTTGGCTACGTCCGAATTTAGTTATAGGCATATACAAATTTAAATAGCCTAGGATGAATATGAGCGCAAACTAAGTGTACTTATCGTATGATGACTATGAAGATAAGAAATGGCGAAAATTTTGAATTAATTTCAGATATTCAAATTTTTAGAAACAAAATTTCGAGTGACAAAACAGAGTAGAAGTAAGTATGAAAGAGTCTGTGGTCAAATACAGACTGATCTAGTATCTAAAGCCAATACTACGTGGAAATCTAACCGGACATAACACGCTTTCTGATTGGCTCAAAGAGACAATCCCGCGCCATTGTTGTAAGTAATGTATTCATTCTGTTATTATAGCGCCTGCCCATTAGCGACATGGTTTTCTGTAATTATGTTGCCTGTTATTTCACGTCTTAGCGGGGTTTGTCTTAGCGCCAAAATTTTATTTTGAGCTGTCACAATTGATTCATTGATCAGAGACAGCAACTACTATCACTCAATGATATGGTGGTTCGTTGTAGGAATATTATTGTGTCTTAGTGGACCATGGGGTAAATGGGACTTGTTTAACGGAGACCCAAACTATATGCATTTTGGAAAGCTGTTGCATGCAAAATGGATGGTGGCTCTCTAATAGGCCAAGAAATTAGCTGTCTTTGTGTCCCACCATCAAAGTAAAGACTAATGCAGGTAGCAACACCTTTCACTAACTTCCGGTAGAAAATAACTCATGGGAAAAAGGGATGATGGTTCTTTAACCTTTTAACACTCATATCAGCCAAAAACAGCTTATGGGGTGGTCTTGCGAAATGTCTAATGTCTCAAATAAAATATCCAAAATTTGCAGACAAAGAGAAGACTATTTTGACAATTTACCACTGGAATGACTGGCTCGATAACAGTGGTAAATATGGCTCACAACAGTGATAAAATAGTATTCTCTTAGTCTGAAAATTTTCTATGAGACAATTAAAGGTTTATATTCACACCAAAATGCTTCAAAATAAAATTATTAAAATTGTATACTTTTAGAGGCTTAAACTGTAAACGAATTAAATCTTAACATATGATGATTTAATTTCATATAAATTACTAAAAAAATTTCAAGTCGTAACTAATTGCAAACGCATATATTGATACAGCAAAAGATAGAATATTGACATCAAAGTGGTAATGGTTAACTAGATACAGTACGGCTACAATAATGAATGCGATATAGGAAATAACGGACTCAGATCCATGCCGTCAGATGAGTGATCAATTTATTGGATTCATCAATTAAAATGATGACGGGAACCTATGGGAAAACGGAATGGTCATATACATTTTTTTTTTATTAGTCACGTCTTTTGGCGGTATACAAGATGGACGATCGAGTTGTGCGAATTGTATGTCTTTACTATTTACTACAATATTGTTGAATACTTTGTTGAATAATTTGTTGAATATTTTGAACATAATTTGAAAGGCCAAAATTTGGTTTCATAGGGTGCATTGATCGATCGATATAACATTTATATCATCCTACTCACGCTGAGCTGATTATGACATGATAATAATAATAATAATAATAATAATAATAATAATAATAATAATAATAATAAAAAAATAAAAAAAATAAAAAATAATAATAATAATAACAAAACATATTTAACGCGCCTGTAACATATATACAATCTATAACTATGATTAATGAATCACACGTGTACAATGATGCTACTAAACAAGTACCGCTCACTAGCTGCATCCAGCTGTGCCTCATTTATTAAGAGTTGCATAGCTTTCGGTGCTCGCGCAACTAATGCTAAGTCATCTGCACACATAATCGTGCTTGTTGGGATCGAACTGATTCTATATGTAGCTGGGTGGGTTTCCAGTTTATGTAGTAGCTTGTTGCTCCTACGTTTGAAAAGGTCTGTTGATGACTCACCACCTTGACAGATCCCCTGATGCTCAGCAAAGGGCTGTGACACTTCCCCTTTCCACTTAACCGCTGCTCCCATATCTGTGTACATACTGTCTACAATAGCCCATAGAATGAATGAAGTCTATAAGTACGTCACGAACGCATATTTGAAGACGGGCTATGCATTGTTGTACACATTGTTTGCTTTTACTATTTAATAAATAGTCTGTTGAACATTTTGAAACTAATTTGACTGGGCGCTGTTGCTGCCATTAGTTACAAAATATTCAACAGCTTCCCTGTATAGTTTTCAGGAAATCGATAGGTAGGGCATTCGGGGATCGATCAATCCCAACACGGCGAGGTGTGGGTGGAGCTTAGCTAGTGATGGGCGGGGCATGGCTAAAAATGGAAAGGTCCATTTTCATTTTCCCAGGAAACTACACATGTAGTATATTTGGTACCTTATGTGACGTAGTGATTGTGGCGTCATCCTTTTGTGACGGAATGCCCATTTGCAGGCCAAGTGAAGACTAATTTTGAAAATTGACAACTGGAGTGACTGGCCCGATAACCGGGCCAGTCATTCCAGTGGTAAATTTTCAAAAATATTCTTCTCTTGGCCTGCAAATGGACACTCAAAAAGCAAATATGTTAAATGCGCGTTAGAGACGTAAATTAATGTAATCATAATCATGTGAATGTATGGTGTTATTCTGGAGGCATTTAGGTTCGCTCATTCACCCAGAAGCCATGCCTTTGTAGTGGTTACTTGTAAGGAAAACATTGCTTACTAGTAGTCGGTGATCTATGAAAGGCGCATGTGTCTGGTGATAACGGTACACAATGGATTAATTATAAGAATTTACTTTCACAATTAAGGGAATCTGAAGTCGTCTAAAAGAATGCTCATTTACAAACTAAGAGATGACTATCTTTTTGAAAAATTTCCACTGGAATGACTGGCTTGGTGGTAAATTTTCAAAAATACTCTTCTTCTCTTAGCCCGGAAATAGACAATGACTAAGCAAATATATAGAATTTCCTGACCATAAACCCGTCACTCACTATACGGGGTCACAAACTACATCTTAAGAAGGGTTCATATTCGAGCTGTGATTCAATTTATGATAATTACTACGGTGGTGTGTTAATACAAGTGGTCAATGTTGACAATTTGTATAGGCGCTCATTAAATATAGTGTAGAGGGGACATCACTTTGACAAGCAGTATTGCCGTATTGGCATAAGCATTCCTGGGATCGATCATACTAACATGTAAAAGTATAAGTTGTTGAATATTTTGAAACTAATTTTACTGGGCGCTCTGTTGCTAACAATGGCAACAACAGCGCCCAGTCAAATTATTGTGTATAAGTTGTTGAATGTTTTGAAACTAATTTTACTGGGCGCTCTGCTGCTAACAATGGCAGCAACAGCGCGGCAACGCCCAGTCAAATTATTTTGTCGGACTAGTAAAATTTAAAGACTGGCTAAATCGAACATTTATGACGTCATCATGCATGTCAATTAACATATGACGTCAGATGGTAGCTGGATACTCTGGAAACGTGCTATATGTGATCGTCAGATACAAGTGGGCGCTTGGCAAGTGTAGTAAACTTTTTCAACCTGGGCTATTGCCAACACTCGCCATCAGTAATAATTGTAACAACAAAAGTCAACGAGTGGTGCATATGCAATAATAAGAACAAGAATTTATTTTTAAAAGAAACAAATTTCAATCATTACATTACTTATCAAATAATATTGTTAACTCGTCCCAATCACCAACCCGGCCCTTTGATAAGTCAACTCGTCCCACCTATGAAAGTCAATTCGTCCTAGCGTAACAGACTGACTCGTCTGTTTGGAAATTTGGGCGAGTTGACTTTTCTTTTCGAACGACTTAACTTTCCAACGTGGGACGAGTTGGTGGTTGGGACGACTTGACTGGCATTCCATTCTTCAGTTTTAGCACATGCTTTTCAGTTTGTTGGATATCCACTAAGGATAAAGGTTTCTCGGCAGATGAGTTTAGGCTAATCAGCATGCGTCTAAGCACTAGTGACGCCTTCATCTCACTGTCAAAGGTCTGATCATCGACAGGTGTAGCTAAATCTTCAAAGTATCTTACCTATCGTTTTCCCGGAATGAAAGGTATCTCAAAATCTCGAGGTAAACGTATAGCGTTGTCAAGTTATACTTTTGCGACAACAAAATGAATATTAATATTT
Source organism: Chaetoderma sp. LZ-2023a (assembly GCA_034401795.1). Lineage (NCBI taxonomy): Eukaryota > Metazoa > Mollusca > Caudofoveata > Chaetodermatida > Chaetodermatidae > Chaetoderma > Chaetoderma sp. LZ-2023a. The sequence continues at coordinate 21,412,588 of CM067362.1, read as the reverse complement.
TTGGTTTGAAGTTGTAATTAATTGCAAATCCACTAAGTCAATACGAAGCCATTTGATTAATACGACGTTCTTCATCTGTTGAATGCTGTGGGTATTGTGAACGCTGTTGGAAACTGTCTATCATTATAGTTTATACATTCTAATTTCGTGGGTACTCCAGAGTGACTTTGGAGTACCCACGAAATTAGAATATGAATTGGACTCTGAGAGTCCAATTCATTTACTCACCAGACGCACGCAGCCCCCTCGGATATAATAATAATAATAAAAATAATAATAATATGAAAATAGATGTTGCCTATTAGCGAATGCATACAACATTTAATGATTTATTGTTTAAATAAATAAGATGAATTTATATATGGTCGAAATGTCCTAAATGCCATACCATAAAATAAGTAACCATAAGTTGGTACTGGATCAAGGATTTCTCCTATTCATAGTTTCGCACATCCGGGCATCTTCAGATCAGCTGCCATTAAAGTTGGGGCAAACTTACTACATGCTAAAGAGGACTGCCCAAAGCAATGCATTGTTTACATTTTCCATGAATGATGAAGCTCAAACCAAATCCTGTATCTGAGTATCTGTAATAAACCCGCCCGGTATCAGAAAACATCAAATCATGAGTGAATTTTGCAAGATACTAAAGAAAATGTAATTACGGTTTTATGGCCCATTGCTTGTAATGTTAAATTAGCCCCTCCATAAATGGGCTCGCTCCCAGGGTATTATGGGAATTATTGTCGCAATTCTATCAATATATCCAGATCTTCATGCTCTTCATCTGTGTCTACAATTACTTGCAGCGTGTGCCTCGAAGTATCGATTTGGGCCTTATAGTTGTAGAGGATGTCTTGGCATTGCCAGTGCTTGTCTAGCCACTTCTTGAAAGTTTTTACAGTCAGTGCATTGATCACATCCTCTGGCAGGCTGTTCCATGGTTTGGCTATTCTGATTGCAAAGCTTTTCTGCCGCAGTCTCGTCTTTGCTCTTTTCTTGAACAACTTTAGGCTGTGCTCTCTTGTTGCTGAGTCTCTCAGTTGGATATCAGGGCTTACTTAGGCTTGCACGATTGTCCGATATTATCGAAAATCACGATTTTTTTCAGCCACGATTTTTTACGTGATTTTGAAAAAAATTGAAATATAGCGAAAATTTTATTTGTCACGTCATATTCTGCCTATTTGTCATGTATTTGTAGCGTAGCCTTCTATTACCGCAAGCTGTTCAATTTATTTCCAAACCAACATCTTTGCGAGAGGCATGGACTTATATTAGGAATAGGTCAAGAAAAAGTTGAAGTTCATTCTTTAAAATTGTTTTAAAAGATGGACTAATAATACGAAAATTGAACGCAATTTATCGGTACAATTTCTTGCCGCGGTACTGTATGCCTCAAAACCATGATCGCCTGAGTGAAATTATTACCTGGGACTGTATAAATATTATATATTTCTTAATAAGAATGGTTTATAAAATCTAAATTAATCCTAAATTTGACAATAAATGGCATCGCGAAAATATATAAATCACGTGATATTGTTGCTCTCCTGTTTTTGGAGGCGAGAGATGGTGTGTTCACAAATGTGATAGCTAAGTGAGACGGTATACACGCTTTAGCCAGCAAGGTGAACTATCCGAGATGTTTCTGAAGGCTAACTATTATTCGTAAAATATATAAATCACATGATTTTGTTCGCTCTCTTGCTTTTGGAGGCGAGAGGTGGTGCGTTCACAAATGTGATAGCTAAATGAGGCGGTATACACGCCTTATCCTGCAAGGTGAACTATCCGAGATGTTTCTGAAGGCTAACTATTATTAGTAAACGGGTACTCGGTAAATGTGGATCAGATCTAAACATTAGATATCTATGGATCTAATATCACGTGATTTGTAAATTCTCACAAAGACGATATGAAATGTAAAATTTTTAGATTAATTTTGATCTCATAAACGATGGTTATAACAGAGTAAGCAATAGTTGGGTTGTCCAATGTAATAATTTCACTCCCGCAATGATGGACAAGGTATACATTAAGCCAAGGTGTAAAGCGTCAAAGATTTACACCGGGAAATTTCCTATTTTCATGTTATTAATGATCGTTCTTTAAGCATCTTGCCGACTGCGTTTAATGTTTTTGTTGAAATTTACCAATTGGACGTCATATTCGGTTAGAACTGATATGAACTCTCATAGGGAAGCTGACATGTCTACATAAGCCACACCGTGCAGTCCAACTCAACCCAAGACAAATTCACCCCGTGAATTCATGCCATAAAATATCGAAATATCGTGATTTTCTCACCACGATATATCGCGATACCTCCTAGGACAATATCGTGCAAGCCTAGGCTTACTTCAGGATCATATTTATCATGGAGAATCTTATACGTCTCTCTATCATGTCAACTCGCAATCTCCGATAGGCCGATGTTGGTAACTTCAGGGTCCTCAGGCGGTCGTCATATTCTAAATCTTTCAGCCCTGGAACCAGTTTTCATCATCATCATCATCATTTTCTCAGGACATAAACCTTTAGGCTTTCCTTCAAGTCCCGACAATTATTTCAATTTTACTTTGTGCTATACAGAAAAGAGAGGTTGTAGCCTAATCTTAAGTATACTCTTAGTTTAGTCTTAGTTCTACTTCAAATAGTACAATTGTTGTGTTGCTTACAATTTTGGGTGCACATGCCCAATGGTCGCCAGCTGCGGTGTGCCGCCTACAGCTGCTAGACACTGGCTCAAGAGTTAGCTGGGGTGTGCCGCCTATGCTTGAAACCAGTTTACCACCCATTATATGATTTATGATTTAGGTACAATATACACAGTTCCTTTACTTGTACACTATACACATATATGCTTACATGTAGTTGCTTAAGCTATCAACATCTATTATACAGGTTTAACCAATAAACTATGCGTATGCCTAACAGCCGTCAGCCGCGGTATGTTGCCTACAGCTACTAGACGCTGGTTCAAGAGTCAGATGCGGTGTGCCGCCTACGCTTAAAAAACAGATTATGCACCCACTAAACTTAGTTACATATATATACACTTTCTTATACAGTATGTCTTTAGGTCAGTGACTATTTACATTTAATTTATACTTTATCCCTTAGTCAGTTCTATTACAATCTCCTTCTAGGTACAAGTCGAAGTCGTATATAATATCACTCAGATAGCAATCCAGTCTGCTCTTGAAGTTGTCAATATTCTTCGCCTCGACTATGTGTGTAGGTAGAGCATTCCAGGTTTTCAGAGTACGCTTTGTGAAGAAGAATTTTCTTTTGTTCGTGTTGCAGTGCTGAATTCCTATTTTAAGATTGTGTCCACGGGTAATGCTTGTTGATGGTTTGCTGAAGAGGTTTTGTTTGTCGACGTTATAGATGTTGTTCATAAATTTATATACTTCGATTAAATCTCCCCGGGTTCTACGATACTTTAGTGAGAAAAGTTTTGATGGTCTCAGTCTGTCATCATAGCTGAGGTGCTTTATCTCAGGGACTATTCAGGGGCTGGTGGCTCGACGCTGAACACTCGATTGCCCTTGATTGCTTCAGTAGATGTGGTTACCACACAGTGTTACAGTACTCTATTACAGGTCTAACCAAGGTTTTATACAGTGACAGAAACATAGTGATAGTGGGATCTATATAGGTGAATGTTCTCCTTATGACACCAATTATTCCATTTGCTTTGTTTATGATTGTGTTGATATGTTTGTCAAAGTTCAGCTTTTCATCAATGTTTACGCCACGGTCCTTGTCGCATTCGGTCTGAAGAATTTTTGGATGCTTGTCGGTATCTGTCATGATGTATTCTAACTTAGGATTGTTTTTTCCTAAATGTAGGGAATGGATTTTTGTCGCATTAAAGCGAAGTTGCCAGTCAAGTGACCATTTACAGGTTAAATCAATATTTTTCTGAATGTCTGTTGTGTTTGGATTCCCAATTAGTTTAGTGTCATCCGCAAAGATTTTGCAAATGAAGTCTACACTTTCAGGTAAATCGTTAATGAACAAAACAAAGAGCACATGACCGAGGACACTTCCCTGTGGCACACCACTAGTGACATCCTTGTATTCTGATTTTGGGCTGTATTTGAACTCGCTATTTCCTGTTCGTTAAGAAATTTTTAAATCCATGCTGTTTGATTTCCTCCTATTCCGTTTGCATGGAGCTTGTTTAATAGTCTTGTATGGGTTACAGTGTCGAATGCTTTGCTAAAATCAAGATAGATTACATCTACTGGCTCACTGGCATCTAACATTCGAGTTACAATTTCCAAATATTCTAGCAGCTGTGTTTTACACTATCTTCTTGGCCTAAATCCATGCACATTTTCTATCATGGTTACATTTTTTTTCCGGAACAGATGCCAGGAAATGCTTGCATATTCTAGATGGGGGTCTTACTAATGCTTTATAAAGCCATTTGAAGGTTTCATGGTCAATGTATATAAAAGATCTATGGATAATCCCCATCAGTTGTGTCGCCTTGTTTACTTTCTCCGCTATATGCTCCTCAAATGATAGTTCGGAGGCAATGGTGACACAGAGATGTTTTTCTTTGTTGACCTTCATTAGCTCGTGCTGTGGTTCTTCAGCCGTCCTTCCCCTCATAAAGTAGTGCCTCTCATTCTCGGATGATCTGCCCACTGTCATCAGTTTACATTTGTCAGGGTGGAATCTCAGTAGCCAGTCAACTGACCAATCTTGCAGTCTATAGAGATCTTCTTGTAGATTTACTTGGTCTGCCTCACCCCTTTTCTGGCGGAACACTTTTGTGTCGTCTGCGTACATGAATGCATCTGTACACAATCTCTCTGGAAGGTCATTTATGTACAGCACTAACAGCACCAGACCAAGGACACTACCCTGTGGGATCCCGCTAAGAATGTCTGACCACGATGACATTGTGTTGTTTATCACTGTTCGCTGCTTATGGTTGAGCAGAAATGACTATCCATTTGTGTACGTTACCAGTTATCCCGTAACTAACAAGTTTATCCAGAAGCCACGTATGTGGGACCATGTCGAACGCTTTCATAAAATCCAAGTAGATCACATCGATGTTGCCTCCCTCATCCAGGTACTCTGACCATTTCTCCAAGACCTTCAATAGTTGCAAAGATGTTGATCTTCCCGAGATAAACCCATACTGTCTGTCGCTGAACAGTTGATTTCTCTTCATGTGATCTATGATCATGTCTCTGATGGTAGTCTCCAGTACATTACATATAATACATGTAAGACTGACCGGTCTATAATTGCTGGCCAGCTTTCTGCTGCCCTTCTTGAAGATTGCTGTTATCGTAGCTGGTTTCCACTCTGCTGGGATCTTTCCGTAGCTTAGCGACATAGTAAAAATCATTTGTAGGGGTCCACTCAGTACTCCTGTCAATTCTTTTAATATTCTTGGGTTAACTCTATCTGGCCCTTGAGACTTATCCACTTTTAGATTCAGAAGCTTCTTCATCGCAGTTTCTTTGTTTGTTTTAATCCGCTCTAAGGGTTGGTCATAGTCTTGAGTTAGAGCTGCTGGTCCCTGTCTCTCCGGCTCAATAGTAAAAACACTTGAAAAGAATTTCACCAAAATGTTACATTTCTCCTCGTCAGTTTTTGTTAAGACCTCTTCGCCAGATTCTATTGTCATTACCAGGTCTGCAATTGTGGTTGAAGTTTTCAGTTTACTTTTTACATTCTACCAGAAGTGCTTCGGGTTAGATTTAGCACTTTTTGCTATAGCCTTCTCCTGGTCTCTGGATCTTTCTTGTTAGATCTCTCACTCTGTTACGTTCTCATGTGTATGCTCGATACTTCTCTGGGTCTCTTGTTTCGATATAGAGCTGCCAGCATCTCCGTTTCTTTTTAATCACCTTTATAGTTGTCTTGTCCAGTGTTGTACTGCGTTTTTTTGCTTGTGTTTGTGGAGTGACTGTCTTGTTTGGTATAAACTCCTTTTCTGCATCTGGTAAGATATTTGTAAATATGTCCCACTGCTGCTCGACATCATTATTACATGCTGCCAATTTCTCTTCCCAGTCTATATCTAATGCTGCTCTCATACCTGAGTAGTTTCCTTTATCATAGAAGAACTTCCTGAATGTTCGGCTGTGCCCATTTCTATAGCATTTAAATGTGAAATTCAATACAGAAGGATGGGGTACTATCAAACCATGGTAGTTAACGAAAACCAGTGATTTAACATAAATATTTTTAAGGAAATACTCTACAACACTATAAGCAATTGGCGGTGTCAGATAGCTTTAAAAGCTCTCTTTTTATACATATAATTCATATTCTGAAAGTCGTAACGAGTATCCTACAATATCAATTTTAAATTGCCATGGCATGATCAAATTTAACTACTTTCGAGTTGAGGGGGGGGGGGGGTTTAGCAAACCGTGGAAACAGGACAGAGTAATCAATAAAATTTTCTGTAGGGCATTAAAGTCGCTATAAATAAAAGCAATGGTAAAATAAATTTGTCTAGCTGAGACACAGTTCACTTGTAATTGGTTTTCGATTAGTTTTCTCTGTTTAAATATGGATTTAAAGATATGCCTGCTAAAAATTAAGGATGGCAGCCATTTTGAAGTTCAAATCACATGATCCGAAGACAAATTTACAATATTTTATGTGGAAGTAAAGAATGAATATACATTCTTTGTGTGCTAAAAGTTTTCCAATCCAACAAGTAGTTTTCCAATAGGACATGCTTAAACATAGATACCACAGTTTGAACGATACCATGGTTTGATGATACCCTACCGTATCCTATATCCATGTATCATCGGATAATGGGTTTTCGATGGTGTAAGCACATTTTCGCCGATTCAATATAAGAGTAGGAATGTTATCAACAAATTTTGTCAATTTCGTAACTAGCAAACATTCACTGAAATAAAGTATGCATAAAAATAAAAATAAAATCTAAAATAAACTTAGTGCTTATAAATATCCACTACCTTGTCTACAGATGCAATCTCAGTGTTGCGTCATGTGATTTCTAGGGTGATGTAATCGCATAATTTCAACTCTAGTGAGGCAGTGAATTGGTGTGATTTTTTATGGTTTGAGCAGGAGAGTCTGTCACTGACAATAATGCCATAAACGGGTCTGGTGCAAACATAGAACTTAATTTATAGTTGGAAATCCAGATCAGGTTATATTCTGCTTTTCGTGATAACTGGGTAGCAGCAAATTTCAGCCAAAACATTTAAAAGGTTCAACTCTTTCAGTTTTTATTTTGGAAATTGGTAAAAGTGGTATTGAAAATGAACATAAGTGTTTTGCCTACCAGAAAATAGACACAAAATTATTGACATATCGTATGTCATTGCGGGTAGAGAAAAACCCATGTAGATGTGAAAACTACATAAGCACCCTATGCCAGTTCCACGCTTCGGGAAAAACAACTTATTGCTATGGCAACAGATCTGCTTTGCTACTCAGGACAGTAACTGGCAGATGTCATTGGATGCAAAAACTGGATTGATTTGTATCCTTTCCTTCCGAGTTATCAGTATTTTTATCATGGGTCAAAAAAGTATTAGTGAAAATAATTTTTATCACTACACTGACATCAAAATACATAAAATAATCACTTGCTCTATGTGCATCTTTTTAAAAGTCACACTTGTGGTGTAAAAATATTGTATCTATTTAAAGACACTTGATTTGTTGATATCACCTAAGCGGCATGCACGTGAGAAAGTGCATACCCTTGAAATAACATGACCATCAAAAACACCTTACTGGACGATATATGTGACGTGGTAACCTAAACAATGAAAAACTTTAACTATATAGTCGAAAGGTTTAAATTTTAAATGAATTCCTAAACTATTTTTAGGGAAATGGGATTTTTAAGCTATGGTCAAGGAAAAGATTAGAAGGCCAAATCCAATTTGTCTTTTTAACACCCAGTAGTAGCCACACTTGGTTAGGATGAGTGACAGGGATGAAGTAGTAATATAAGAATTAAATTCAGTTAGAAATTTTAATGGAAGAATCTCTCATAATTTAGCAATTACTGTTCACAATATACATCTATATTGACTCCACACTGAACCCTCTTAATCACTTGACTGTGTCCAATCTGAATACGGTTGGTGGTACATAAGTGCGACACGCACAAAATCATATTACTATTTCAGGTAGGGTTGGGCGATTTTTCAATATTATCATCAATATCACGATATACCAAATACCAATACCGAAATCGTCATCATTTTGAAAAATCCTAAATATCGTCAGTACCGTCAGGACGATATTGCACTTGTAACTTTGAGCAAAATATGAATAACTAAGTTAGAAATGTCATACTCTTACCTCTATTCGGTCCAGTAATAGTCCCAGTCTTTGTCTGAGGTAATAAAAGGTAATAAGCTCCAAAATAATCCGTATTCAATTAATTCATGGTTTGTTTGCGCTAATAAAATGATTTAAAGTACAAAATAATGCTTTGTTGTTCACTTTTCATAATTACATAAATAGATGACGCGTTGTTTTTTCTTGCCTCATTCTGAGTATTAGTCAGTGGGGAGTACCATTTTCACTACCCACATTCCATTCTGATGACGTCATTACTACAGGTCAAGCTATTTATCCATTAATCATTGATCTTCACGGTTAAACATTCTTCTGACCGTGAACGATTTAAACTTTTTAGGTCGATAGGAAACCACACACACTTAATCCCTTATCAATGCCACAGCTTGGAACGGTGGCTAAGGGGGAAGTTAATCTCTTGCTTTACCGTTGGCGCCAAAAGTGTTAAACCATTTCATCCCGATTGGACTCATACATTTTTATGTAACTTTAACTTTATACAACATATTTAGCATTTTAAAACAAATCAAATCAAAATTCATTCCGCATATAACATTACAGATTTATTCTAAGTAAGAAACAGCCTTAAAATAAATAATTTAGGCCTAATTATTTCCAGTCTTCTATCTGCTGTGGCAGTTTTGGCTGCAATGTTAACTGGGTTAATATATATATTGTTCACTGTTCTGCCATTTACATCATTGAATCCCTTGATATGGTTGAACAATTCGACAGTAGTATCATACATAAATTGCCAAGGTGGGACCAAGTCTCCAGCACTATGTATCAAAGTGTGGCACTTGATTCAATGGTGCAGGAATTACTGTTGTTTTGAAAGCAGCTCACATTCCTGGCCGATTGAACATTCTGGCAGATGCTTTGTCTCGCAGACAGAGAATTCTGCCAACGGAATGGTCTCTCAACCCTCCGGTTCTACAAAGGATCTTCAAGCATTGGGGGAAACCCAACGTGGACCTGTTCGCTATAAGGGAAAATTCTCAAATCATAACTTATGTCTTGCCGATTCCAGATCCAAATGCTGTCGATACAGATACTCTAGCAATAAGCTGGAAAGGGATGCATGCTTGCGTGTATCCTCCAACCATCCTTCCCCCCAAAGCTGCAGATTTGGAAAGAACCCTTTCACCGAGATCTAACAATAACTACATTACATTACGGACCCAGCCTCCCAGCCCCACGGAGACGAGGCATGTGTAATTTACTCTTGCTTAAGCTATGCACACAAGTGAGGGTTCGGGGCAACGGGTACCTGGTTGTTGGTGTGGGTACCTGGTTCCAGGAACCGATACCTGGAACTGGTAAGAGTTTCTGTAAAAGTCTATGGTCTTAGAGCACAACATCTGGTTGTTATCAATAAGTAATGTAATTGGAACAATTTCTGAGAAAGGGAAATTGGAATTTCCATCATACTGTGCCATTAGAGCTCTGGGGTTTTTTGCAATTTATAATTTTATAGACATGACCCCAGGTTTTTGTGTTAGAAAGCTGGAACATACTATATGTTCTATTGGGAAGTCATCTATCTGTTGTATAGTTCTATACACCTGTATGATGTCGTTTCTTAATCATCTGTATTCAAGTGTTGGTAAACCTAATTTTAAAAGTATCTGTGTATGTTAGGTGCCTTAAATCCGGTGGCAATTTAGTTGTCCTTCTGAACACATAAATTTCTAATGTATCTTGAGATATGGATTCCAGACATATGTGGCATACTCAAGCAATTGTCATATTAATGCTTTTTAAGGTGTAATGATCATGTCATAGTCGATATATTAAAAACTCTGTTTAATTTAATCTATAAGTCTCATAAGCATTGATCGCAAAATTCTAAAAGGCGTAATTGGGGATCGTATTCTGCTGGCTCAGGAGATGTATTTGACTGAGAAACATGACTGACAACAGAGACATATTAAATTGAGCAACTGGACAGGAACTCTTCTTTGGGAAGCTTTCTTACGCTTGATCTTGTTGGATTGAAATCTGAATGTCAGTGCTCTGTTCTGCACTTGCTTTTATACTCTCGGCCCCGGTTACAGTTGCTCCTTGGGGTAATCTGGATCAGGAAAATCTGCTTATGTGTAACCGAAAACTCTAGTTGGTAACTGGAAATGTTGAATTTGTAACTGAAAATTTTGTAGTGTAACCAGATTTGTGTTTAGTGTTTCAACCAGATCTTTTGTTTTTTGTAACTGGAAATAATTTTTACTGTAACCAGAATTTTTTATTGTTGTTTTAGTGTAACTGGAAAATTGTTTTTACTGTAACAGTTAAAATTTAGTCATTTTAAAGCTCAGTGTAACCTTAACAAATCAGTTTTGTAACGGGGAACTTTTTTGTCAGTATTAATAAGTTGATAAATTGGCTGCGACAACATTTATGCGGTGTAGAATTTCCCAGTGTTGCTGGTTTTAATAGTTACTGTATAATTCACATTGCTCACATAGGTTTCTCTTACAGGTTGTAGAATAACCTTAAGTGGAGATGATTCAGATTTATGGCATTTCATACTTTGTTTAGTTGTACCATGTACTCATCAGAGAAAGTAAAATTGGATGTAGTTATCCACGCAGAAGAATTCAGTGCTGAGAGGAAAGTATTTCCTTCTTAGCTTTTTACATGTCTGTTTCCCGATCCGTGGTGGTCTCTTGTCGCCAGGGGATAAATAAGAAATTGTCTCAGAAACGTTTTCTGTGTTGATAAATAAGAAGTTTAATAGTTCTTCATCAGTGGTGTCACTTGTTGACAGTAAGCAGCCTTCTGGGATGTGTATGACTATTTGCATTTCTAAATTATCAACTTGCTCACAGATGGGTGCTGTGATGTTACTGCACACCAGTGGTTCTTGCTCCCAGGTCTGGTCAGGTGTCGTTGTTTTCTGGTCAGACTTTTGAATTATGTTATCAAAGGTGTTATCAGGTTCTGATGTTTCCTCAGCTGTTGCTTGAGTTGCTGTCTCCGGTCACTCTTGGTTGTGGGGCTGGTACCCTGCTTCTGTAGTTGGGGATATGTAAGACTCTGGAGTCCCCTGTCTGGCATACAAGTTGGTAGAATTGTTCCTATTTGAATAGGTGTTGTGTGTAAAAGTGACCCCTCATCTCCTCTAGGCATGTAAAACAGATGTGGCAGTATTCGCAAGTCCAGAAACCAGACTGTTCATGAATTACACACATATGTGTCTTCATAGTCCTGTATGTTGGGCGAACTGTGCGTTGCACTCTCTACATTTGAAGGAACCCATACAGGTAAGTCTTCAAAGATTGACTAATTGATTTTAATTAGTGTGCCAAAGGAGCAAACGTAGTGGTCAGTGTGATGTCATTTGGTGATGTCTTATTATAATGTCATAGAAGGGTTGCCATGACATCGAGTTTGGTGATTCTAATTAGCATTAAAACAACTCAGATTTTAGAATCACCAGTCTGCTTGATTGGTCCCTATGGAGTTGGTGTATCCAATATTTCACTTGTTCATTTCTGATATGAGTTTTGTCCGGAGGAAGAACGTATAATTTTAAAGGACATGTTCTGTCCACTATGATTGGACAAATTAAAATGTTGCGCAACAAAGGTGTATCTTTGTGGTTTTTAATATCCCTTAGTTGTTCTTTCACCTGTATTTACAAAGAATAGTCTTCTCTTCAGCTGCAAATGGACAGTCACTGAACAAGAATTCTATTTGTCTTCAAACTTCTTGACCACTTACAGGTTACTTGACATTTAAGTAGCATTTTGAGTGCGTTAATGCACTGTAGTGCTGTAACTTAGCGCATGCCCTCATGCAAACGCATGTAAAAATTGCCAACGGATTGTAGATTTTCTCAGTCACCTGCCCTCATATGCATGCTACTTTTTCTGTGTCTGCAAATTAGCAGTATAATGTGGGCCTCCTAATATCAATGAGGGCACTCAGTTTTAATTATTAACATGCCCTGATGGAATTCACCTCACAATGCTAAGTTACAGCACTGGCACTGTTGATGCAAGAGAGGATAGTATTAATATAATAATATACACTGCATAACGCTATATAATGTGTGTTTATAATCCAGCGATGGTGACTATGTGAATTCAGAGATGTGATAATGCCTACTGCAAACATGAGTGCCAGTACACAGCAGGAGAATGCGCGTGTGGCCTTTAGTCCAGACAGGATGGTCGTCACCAGAGAAATACCACCACGCTTCACTGATAAGCAGATCGCTAAGGAGCTTCAGAAAGGTATGTATAGCATAGCTCATAAGTTAACATGGTTCCAAACAAAGACAGAAACATGTTTGATAGTACATTTTTGAAAAATGATATAAGAAAAGTTCTGTTGACGATTTTGGACTTAATTTGATTGAAAGCCAGTACTGCCTTAAAGCTGAAGGGTCAGTATGAAATTAAGAAATATTTTTAGTAAGAAAAATAGTAAGTGAATTAATTATTCATGTTTGGAATTTGTATCAGGTAAGTGTCCGCCATATTGTTTTGCAGCAACCATTTTCTTATCCCCACACCTCCAACGTAATAAAAGAGCTCGTCAAATCTAAATCCATCCCCATTGACTTTTTGATGCCTCTCCTGTAAGCACCACACTATCAAATATAAATGTGTAGTTATTCTCTCTGAGATGAGGTAGTCTACCTTGCACAAACACCAAGACATTTTGGAAATATCAATAATGCTGATGTAATTGAGCTATGTGTAGATCAATTCAATTCAATCCAATTAGTTTGTTTGCATATCAAAGCGAATGAGCCCTAAACAATATAGTCGCAGAACGACTGCCTCTAAAATGTGTGTATATCTTATACGACGGCAATAGGATGCATGATTTTACATTTTTACACCGAACCACTGATAACAATTCACAGTAGTATAGGGGCGATCAGGGTAATATGTACCAATCCAATTAGTTTGTTTGCATATCAAAGCGAATGAGCCCTAAACAATATAGTCGCAGAACGACTGCCTCTAAAATGTGTGTATATCTTATACGACGGCAATAGGATGCATGATTTTACATTTTTACACCGAACCACTGATAACAATTCACAGTAGTATAGGGGCGATCAGGGTAATATGTACATATACATTATATTTGACAACGGCTGATTTTGGTAAAATGTAAAATGATTGGGAGTGAACTATCGATACCAATACCACTATGACTACCAATATTGCTCCACTACCGCTATCACCATCACCACGACAACCACCAACTCCTCCACCATCCAACAACAACAACAACCCTGCTCCCCCATTGGACCCCCCCACCCTCCTCCAGCAGTACTACTACTACTACTACTACTACTACTACTACTACTACTACTACTATTACTACTACTACTACTACTACTACTACTACTACTACTACTACTACTACTACTACTACTACTACTACTACTACTACTATTATGATGATGACGACAACTGCTGCTACTAGTACTAACTCGGTATCACGACCACAACCATGACCACAGCCACGAAAATGACGTTGATGATAATGACGATAACGATGACGAGGTATATCCAGGAGTTCAGAAGTCTTTATGGGATCGAAATCCCTCCTTGTTTACAGAGCACCATTTTGCTTTGCATCATCATCATCATCAGTCATCGTCACTGTTGTCATTGTTATCGTCATGCCCACATCCACCAGCACCACCTCCACCATCCATCGCCACCACCACCTCACCTGTTCTTGTGAGTGCTTTTTCTCTGTTAGCAGTCTTCCCCATCACCCTAGTGTTCTGGTTGGGGTTATATTGTTTTGAGGTTGGTTGTGGTTGATAGTTATCCATCACATGTTGAAACAAACTCGATATAATCTCAGTAGCTGCGGTTTCCAGATTTGTTTATTTTCCATATTTTACGGATTGTGTGGCATCACACCCAAAGTACTGTGTTAAAATTTGAGCGAAAGCGGACAATTAACTCCCACAATATCCACAGATTCAGTGTTTGTCTGACCAGGATCAGGATTCTTTTATTTGAAATGGGGCCAAAGTCCCATAATATGCTTATGTGATTGGCTAACTGACTAAGGAGATGGCGGTTTATTGAACTGCGATCTGCAGCTAACCACATATAAGGTACTGTCTGTCTGTCTGTCTGTCTGTCTGTCTGTCTGTCTGTCTGTCTGTCTGTCTGTCTGTCTGTCTGTCTGTCAGAACCGTTTTGTAGAATTAAACCAAATTTGTTATGTGAGCTACCCATATGATTGAAGCATAAATGAGAACATTTATATTCGGCTCTAGCTCCTATGGTGAGGGGCGTGGTCAACAGTTTACTTATAAACATCTTGTTCTTTGCAATATCTTGACCAAAGTCGTTCAGTGAAATTCAGCTGAAATTGTCATAATAGTTATCCACATCTCAGAGATGAGAGAAGGGTGAGCTGGTGGGGGTGGGGAGAAATTTGGCACATCAAAAACGATGCAGATTTCTGATGAGGCAATTTAGTTTTTCTTGTTGCAGTGGTTGGTTGTGATGGTGGATGTGGTGGTGGTTATGGTAGTGGTTGTTTGTGCTTATTGTGCTTCTTGGTTCTTGCGGTAGTGGTGGTGTTTGCTATTGTAGGTGTTCTATTGGCATTGGTGCTGAGTGAAATTGTTATTGTGATGATGGTGGTTCTGAGTATTCTTTACAACAGCGCCACAACTGGTCATAGCTGTTACTGTTGGTGGTTATGTCATTATTGGCGGCAGCATCAGTGGCTGCGGTGTCAGCAGCGATGGTGACAGTAGGCTTGCATGATTTTTGCTTTGAAACATCGCGATCGATTTTACAAAAAGTATCGCGATTTTCGATTAAATCGTAGGTCCAAATTCCCAAAAGTATAAACCGGGATAACGTGACTTGTTTCTAGAAAAAGTTGAAATAAATGATAGAAAAATAGCACGAAATTAGAACACATTTTCATACGCCAAATTCTTACCATCCTACGTCTATGCTTAATGTATGCCTTATATCCATCATCGCGGGAGTGAAATTATTAAATGGGACCGCCTAAATATTGCGTATAGTTTAATAAACATTATTTATTTCATCAAAATTTTAGATAAAATGTCGCCGAGAAAAAAGATAAATTACATGACGTATCAGCTTCTGCTTATAGTCTCCCTTTGTAGGACGAGTTTAGGTCATTATCAGAGTAACGCGAAGACGTTAATATTAGTACCCGGGGAGATACTGGGCAATCCACATACATAGGACGGGAGTTTTGAGTAGGTACGATTGTAACGGCGTAAACTCGTCCTATAGAGCAGTTTATAGTTGCTTTAAGAATGTATGATTTACATTTAAGAGTAATCAACAGAATGCACAGGTCAAAATCAAACAACCTGGAATGCTGTTGCTTTATTTTCTTTAATTTGACATGACACCCGAATCAAAAAGGAAAAATTATTGCACCGCCTGAAATGGCTAACCCTAGAATTAAAAAGAATTCTGTTCACTGATTGCCTAACACTCTGCGATTAAGTATATACTTGGTATTTCACGACAGACTCAGGGTCTGCAGTGAAAGAAAGAAAATTATATGGCGATTTGACGGAGTAACTAGCTGGTTTTCTGAATGGCAAAGGTGTTACCTCACTATTGTTAGTTTGTTTATTGTAGCGCTTTGTGTTGTGATTAGTAATTATTCGGCGCGGCGGGATATAAACACAATGAACACAGTGTAGATATGGGATTGTCTTCTGGGGGGTCATGACCCCGTGGACATCTTACATTTGCAGTCTAAGACCCCAGTGAATTACCATATTTGAATACCAGGCGAGATAAGGAACGGATAACACGATGAACGAAAAATGTAATAGATGTAATAGCGCGATCTAGTGTGTGCTCAAGTCGATGTGCGAAACTAACATGAAAATGTAATTAATACAGTAAGTAAAATTGGAATAGAATAGACTAAGATTTAGGGCAGCGAGCTGATGGAATCTATCGGTGGTTGAAAGATGAAAGTTGTTGCTGCAGTCACGGCATAACCTTTTATCGTATTCAGCAGAAGTTACGACCAATAGTTTTCTAAATATTCAAGCAAGAGCGTCGGTAGGGGCTACGGACAGAGTATATGTATGTAGCACAGATTGAATGAATCATAGAATGACGTAGTAACGTGGCGACGACCGACTTACCATGAGACCGTGGTAATGGGACCGAATTTCTATAATTGTATAGAGGCGACACCCACGACACCAGATACGGCGCCGGGTGTGGTGAAGTGGATATGCCACTTTATACCTACGTCGTGACACCCTCGCAAAATGCAGGCGCAGGCCTGATAAGCAAGGGGCCGGACATGGACGTAGTAGCGTCTGGCGCCAAGAAGATTAGAAAACCAGACGAAAAATGTCGAAACACTCATCCATCAGTATCAAATTTGGGGAGGTTATCGGATAGGATTCCATCACTTAACTTGTTCGGTGTTCTGTTCATAAGAGAGAAAATCGTGATTTGATTAGTCAGGATGACGTCACAATCAATGAGAATCGAATCAAACTCTGGAAAGAAGAACCAGAACGAACATGGTAGGGAGCTCCAGAAAAGTATAAAAAATGGACTTTAACTTTTAATCAGGAGTCCGGTCGAAATCAAGAGCTGAATAAGTTAGGTTGAGAGTCCCGTCGTTTGTGTGCATTGAAATAGTGTTAGGGTTAGGAAACATTAAATTTAAGTAAAGTAATCAAATATAGTCAAACTTGTATAAAGTCAGTATCTTTTACTTGTGGCAGCAAAAGCCACTATAGTTATATGTACAGTTAGTTTAAGCTTAATAAATCTATCACCTTGATAACCAAGGCACGAGTTTGGTTTTATTAAATCTGGATACTACGGAAGACCACCGTAACGAATCTATACGTTCTGAAACATCAGTCAGATCAGGCCCAGATTATCAAGTATAAATATCGTCACATCACCTTCGACGAGGCGAGCAGATAATCGTGCTACCGCATCTTTGATAAGAGGTTGTCGCAGCAACCGTTACATCATATTCTTACCAGAGGTGTAGTAGACATATTTCTAAATTAAACCCGAAGATTGAAAATCTTCAGTGGCTTCGCCGTGCCAGGATCCAGATAAGCTAAACAGTGAGTACATAGAAACGTATGGCCCAAGAACAAGGGGACGACCGACGACCATAGTTGTCAAGGACGTAGCGGACCGAGTGGCGACGTATCTAGCGGTAGCCCAGCAATCAGAAGGGTGTCAAGCCACGCAGCATAGGGAGTACGGACATAATTCCGTGTGTAAAATTACCACAGCTATCAGTTGCCCAGAACATCCACGTGTGGCTAGAGTGGTGATTAGTATCCATTACAAATAGAGACCACAATGGCGACGGGACCCAAAAGGAACGCTGACCCAACCCTGCCACCCATGGAGGTGCCCCTGGCACACCAGCTGAGACCAGAAACCGTCGTCGCCATGCAGGCGATGGGCATAGCGATGGCGGGGGCCATCGTCGACAGCAGTAACCGTCGGGAAACCGAGCGGGTGTACCGAAAGGAGATCCGGGACACCGTATACAGAATCCGACCATGCGACGGGGTAGTACCCGAAGAGGTGAGAACGTTTCTCGACGAAACAAAAAGGGCATGTACCGCAAATGAGGGGCGACTGGAGGGCATCCCTGCTTACGTGATTACCAGGGCAGCCCGAGACCAGCTAGCTCGAGCAATAGATGGGTTTATGACAGGCAAGGTACGGGAGGAAATAACGTACGATGACTTCTATGCCTATATTACAAAGAACTTCGTCTCCTCCAACGAGGATGAACGGGTCAAATATGACCTTGAGGGCACACGTCAGCGGAAAAATGAAACTATAATATCATTTAACAGGCGATACCTAGAAGCTAGTCGACGAGCGTATCCGGACAGCAATGCTGATAACAAGCGAACAGTTTTGGGGATCTACCTCCGAGCGCTCAGCGACCAGGGGTTGAGTAAGAGGATAATCCGAAAACGAACGACAACGTTGGCCCGAGCAATAGAGATTGCCGAAGAGGAAGAGACCTGTAACGACCTGTTAAGGGCGATGAAAGTCGGCGGCCGGGACGAGGAACGGATGGAGATTGATGTGTTGGAGACAGCAGAGGAAAAAGAGGTATGGCAAGTTGTGAAAGGGTTAAAAAGCCAAATGGTGCAGCAGGCTAAAATGATCGAACAGCTATGCGGGTTGGTGTGGGACTTGCAAATGGCACAAGAACGACCTAAACCGGCGGCCCAACGAAGCGCACCCGTGCGAAAAGCAGCAAACCCGCCACCCAAGCAACTTAATCCAGGAGCGGGACGCAGATCGCCGAGAGGCGCCGCAAACATTACCTTGCTACAATTGTGGACAAATCGGCCATTACAAAAGTGACTGCCGCCAAGCGGCACGGCCGCGGGAGAATGTTGGTAGACAGGCTGCCCAGCGACCCCGACAACCGCGACGGGCGCCGCCTATGACCTGTAACCAGTGCGGGAGAGAAGGACACACGGCCCAGCAGTGTTTTGGGGAATATATGAGAAGGCAGACGAATCCTGCCATAGCGGTAAAATGTTTCGAATGTGGTCAGAGTGGACACTTCGTACGGGATTGCCCGCAAGCACAGCATGGCAGAAACCGTGCACCATCGCCGTTGAATAGTCAACCTCGAATCGCCGTGAAGAGACGACGAGAAGAAGACGTTAACATGGACATTAACGAGGTGAATGATCGATGTACAGACGACCGACAAGCTACACCTCGCGAGTGTTCGCGCAATGTTCGCATGGACATGAACAATGCTAGACGCGACCGTGACGAGTATGTCGACCGCGACGGTTTTGTGTTAACCGGGGAGGGGACGGATGAAATGGGCCGTTATTCATACGGTGCCGGGCACAATTCGTCCTCCCGCCGGAACAGTTACGCGGAAGTGGTCAGTGGACGAAGGAGCCCTTCGTTAAACCAGGACGGAGGAGACCGTTGGTAAGCATACCGACCGAGCGGTTTCTAATCCGTCTAAGATTGGATAAAAATGGTCCATTGGATCAGGGTAAGTACCTGCATGCCTTAGTGGATACCGGTGCTAGCACATCCTTAATTCGTAAAGATATATGGCGTAGCATGTTGAATGCTAGGCCATTGAAAAAAGCAAGAACGCTCTTGGCTATAAATGGTTCCCCGATAAAGTTGTTGGGAGAAACACAAGTAAAATTCGAAAACGCCCGACCCATCCCTAGTACGATTGTGGCCATAATGAGGCATGAATGTTTACTTGGAGCAGACGCTTTGCACCTGGGAAATGCAAAGATTGACTATCAGGCCAAAATAGTAGTATGGTTTGGCCATGTATATCCCTTTGATTATCCACATAGGGAACAGACAAATTATGTCTATGCAAGTTGTAAAGAAACGACCGGATACAAAGATATCGACCAAGTCATGGTAGACTTTGCCGATATCTTTGATACGGCTCGTCCAAACACATTAGGATTGGTCCCCAAAGTGAGGTGTACGGTACCGACAGGAGATGCTTACCCTATAAGACAAAAGGCCTACCGTCTACCGTTGGCCAAGCAGTACATAGTCAAGAATCAAGTGGCTGAAATGCTGGCAGCGGGCGTCATAAGACCATCGTCATCGCCATGGGCGTCGCCCATTACGTTGGTCCCTAAGAAGGACGGGGGGACTAGATTTTGTGTCGACTACAGAAAGTTGAATTCTGTGTGCAAGAAAGACAGTTATCCACTGCCAAACATAGCCGATATTTTTGATTCGATGTGCGGCGCAACGATATTTTCGACTATGGACTTGAAGTCTGGCTATTGGCAGATACCAATGGACAGCCAAGACATAGAGAAAACGGCGTTCGTTTGCAGTGAAGGTTTGTTCGATTTTGTTCGGATGCCGTTCGGTTTTGCGAACTCGGGGGCCGTATTTCAGAGGGCAATGAACGATATTTTCCGAGAATTCGCGGGAAAATATTTGCATGTTTTTGTCGACGATATAGTCGTATATTCAAGAAACCCGGCTGAACATGCACAGCATTTGCGTACAGTTATGCGTAGAATTCGAGAATATAATTTGCAAGTTAAAAAATCGAAATGCGATTTCGCCCAACCATCAGTTGATTTGTTAGGATATCACATTTCGGCACTAGGAGTGGCTCCTCAGGTTCAGAAGGTCAAGGTCATAAGAGAAATGTCACCGCCACGCGATGTGAGTGAGGTGAGAAGTTTCCTTGGAGCTACAGGGTATTATCGCTCTTGTGTGCAAGGCTATGCGGAAATTGCTAAGCCTTTGATAGAATTGACTAAGAAATATAAACGTTTTGAGTGGGGTCAGGAAGAACAGCAAGCGTTTAAGAAATTACAAAACTTGCTCTGCAGTGAGACGGTTCTCACATATCCAAATTTGAATGCTCCATATAAGTTGTATACTGATGCGTCTAGCTATGCGATAGGTGCGATATTGGTACAGGTAGATGACAAGGGTATTGAGCGGGTGATTCAGTATGTTAGCTCTACTCTTAAAGACAGTCAGTTGAATTGGCCTGTGATAGAAAAGGAAGCTTATGCGGTAATATATGCGCTAAAGAAGCTTAGGCCTTATCTATTTGGCGCGCAGTTTACCGTGTATACCGACCACAAACCCCTAAAGAGTTTGTTTGTGGGCGAAGTTAAAAACACGAAAGTACAGCGCTGGGCGGTACTGATTGCCGAGTACGGATGTAAAATTGAATACATCCAAGGCTCGAAGAATATTCGAGCGGACATGTTATCCAGGTTACGTCGACCGGTGGAAGTCGCAACGTTAGATACAGGCGACTTTGTGATACCAGATGTCGATGAGGGAGTATTACCCCACGTCCCTCTAGAAGCATTCGACATACCATATGTCGAATTGTGTGCCGAGCAGACCAAGGAATACCCGGAGTTGTTCAAAAACACCCCGGAGGAGTATATGGTCAAGAATGGCATTTTGTATTCTTTAATTACGCCTTCAGCGTTGGACGCTGAGTACCCCAGAATTGTCTTACCTACCCTGTTCCGTGAGAGAGTGCTCCGGATGGCTCATGAACGAGCTGGTCACCAAGGTCTGCAGAAGACCATCGGTATGGTAAGAGATTCTTTTGTGTGGACGTCTTTAAGAAAAGACGTAATTCGTATACTTGAAACATGTACGAAGTGCCAGGTCAACCGACCCGTCACTACCCGACCTAGGTATAGTGAAATGCCCATGGCCAATTATCCGGGTCAGATAATTGGAATGGATTTGATCGGTCCATTATTAGAATCAAATAAGGGTAACATATATATCATGACTGTGATTGATCACTGTTCTGCGTGGGCAGAAGCATATCCAATTGCAGCGAAGACATCTCAAAATGTGGAAGAAAAGTTCTTCAACGAGTATGTCGCGCGTCATGGCGTCCCTGAGATTGTAATAACCGATCAGGGTAAAGAATTTTGTTCCAATTCTCTGGAGGAGCGGTTTAAGGAACACGGTATCGACCATAGACGGTCTAGCCCATACCATCCGCAGACCAATGGACGTACTGAAAGATTCAACCGCACTCTTAAAGAGTTAATCCAGAAAGGGGTGAACAATGCCTCGAGGGCGTGGGAGGACGAGTTGGGTGCGGCTTTGACAGCGTACCGCAGTACTCGTCATTCAACGACCGGATATACGCCATTTTATTTGACGTATGGGCGACGGGCGAGATTGCCGAAAGCCATTCCCATCGATGCGTCGCAGGACCTTGGTGAGAGACTGACGTATCTCAACAACGCCTTGCTGCGTGCGCGTGAAGGGACAGCTAGATCTCGGGAGGTTCACAGGGAACAAATCAATAAGCATGCAAACGCTGGTGAATTTAAAGTGGGGGACTCGGTGGTCGTAAAAGCTGAGGAGAGGATGAAGTTGACCTCTCGCAGTGACCCCGAGTATGAGATCTTTAAGATCAACGGACCTGTGGCGCACGTCCGCCATCAGAGGTCTGGTAAGGTGCGTGTAGTTAATATATGTAAGCTGCGCGTAGTCGACTCGGAAATGTGCTGGGACGGGGTGCGACCACGCCCCATTCGTAACCCTACCAAGGGGACGAAAGCTAGCCATCACCCCAGGGCGAAGTTGCCCGAACCAGAACCTATGGTCACCGACGCTGATACGACACCCCAGGCTCGTAAGAAGCGACCAGCTTCGGATATAGAGCCAGAGGTGCGTACAGGGGGTAAGAGGGTTGACCGGAAAAGGGTGCAACCCAGTACGAATCGCAGTCGAAACCATGAGTCACCAAGTGACGTCATCAAAACTCCTAAGCCCATGGTAATTGACGCTCCAGAGGCGGCACCAGAGCTGCTCTCTGAACCAATGGAGATGCTTCCGTCGCATCCTTATATGCTGCGCAAGCGCAGACATATACCAGATGACGATTCTGACAGCAAGCAACTCAGGTTAGACTTGAAGCGAAAGCAAGGGTATGGGCGGGACAACGAATCCGGTAACAAGCGACTCCGAATTGGCGTAATAGACTCCGCCCTTTACGATGACGTGCTATACGCTGATTTCATCAGTCGTATAAATGCCATTATTCGGCGGCACAACCGCCGATAGGTGTATTGTATCGCTATACTTAACATCGCAAATAGCTAGTGCGTGAAATATCATAACAATTAAAACTGAAAATTTACTCGTTTAAATTGTGGGTTTTGGCTTTGTACCGGTAAGCATCATGGGGCGTGGAATCATGTATATTTTACGATTAAGTGTGATGGTAACTATAGTATGTTTAATAAACGGATTGTGTAAGACGTCTAGTGTACATAGGTTACCGAACGGAGTAATGATAACTAAACCAGAAGATATATCCATTATCCGGGCTGAATGGACCGTAGTGGTGTCTATCGACCACCCATATTTGCCCGCCAGATTTCTGGAACGGTTAGCACAATTCCGTGTTCTTGTTGCGGACGTCGGCCGAAAGACATCATTAAGCATTCGAGACATTTTCGGTTTGCAACATCGTGTTAGCAATATTAGGAAGATCGCTGCTAAGACACAACAAAATATGGTGAGTGGGGACAGTATACGACACAAACGTGGCTTATTCAACTTTGTCGGGGACATAGCCTCGTCCCTATTTGGTACCGCTACCTCGGGTGATATAAATGCGATTAAAAAGATAGTCAAAATTGCTATGAGGGACATGAATCGTCTGGTACATTTTTCCAACGAACTGGCGTCCCATGTGAAACTGGCATTCGTAGGGATCAATACCAACGTTGACCGTATCAATGAAATCACCACTGGCCTAGTAGAATTAACTAAAAATGTGAGCGATATGTTTAAGGTGTACGCCGCCCGACATGCCGACTTGTACGCATTAGTGCGACTGGGACACGTTATTGATTCCGCCGAAAGTGTAGTATATAGTTACCAGAGGGCAGCAGCGCAGTTTCATAGACAGACGGCGTCCCTAGAATTAGGTAGGCTGACGGAAGAATTATTCAGTTCTTCTGACCTAAATTCAGTGGCCAAACAAGTTAGTATAGGAAATCGACTGATACATCCATATCAGTGGTACTACCGCAACGTGGTCGTGTATCCGTTATGGAAAGACGACTCACGACTCCATTACGTAGCGACGTTACCGCTAATTGACGGGGGCGAATATATCGAATACGGGTTGCATGCGTGGCCGGAACCGCTAAGTGCTCGGGGATACTACATGCAAGTACGGATAGCGCGGACCAGCATCGGTCTTGACACCAAAACTGGGTGGTACTTCGCGCCATCCGCGTGTCGTGGGGAGGAGCCCCGGGTGTGTCATGGTCCACTACGGGTCGACAAGACCCACGTTCCATGCATTGTAAGCCTGTTAACTAATACGACCGACCGTGCTTGTAATATTCAGCTCTCCAAATCGAATGAAACTTCTAGCAAATTGTTTGCCGGTAAGCAGATAGGCGTTGTGTTGCAAACGTTCGGGGAAACAATGGATATACACTGTGACGGACGATTGACCGACCGTTGTGTGGTGGGTAATGGGGTATATGCATTAATGTCTGCTGAATGTGGTTATAGCGGGAAGGGCTGGCAATTCGAACCTGTTGCGTCTTATAGTAGGACGTACACTCGGGTTAGCCTGGCCATTGAGATGCCCCATTTGGATGTGTCCGGCGTTCTAAATCAATCCATGATAGTTGACCATTTAAAACTACAGCCATGGGACCATTTACAAAAATCTAAGTACGTACCGCTAGCACCGTTGTCCATGATCGACCCAGTGATGGTCGATGGCATTGGGGTACATTCTTTCATATCATATTCAACTGGTTCCTTCGTCGTTGTGCTAGTAATTGTGCTTATGTTATATAAATGTGGCGTGTTATCACGCATGTGGAACGTGCTTAAATGCAAGCCACGTGCGGCCCATAAACGCAAGCCACGTGCGGCCCATAGTAGTGAACCGCATACTGCAATTCGAATGAGTACACCGACTATTCAGGCCCAGCAGCCCCCGAGACCTGCAGCTCTACGGGAGCCGCTGCTGATGGCAACCGGGTCGTCGCCTAACGCTAACGCCGGGACTGAGATCGACCCGACGGCTGCCGACTGGATAGAGATGGAGATGTACGCTGACGTGGTGGATCCTAACGTGAGCATAAACCGCTTGGAGGTATCACCATGACATTTTGGCACTAACTTTATATGTTTCTACTGGAACAATAATTGGTGAATATTAGTGATTATGGCACGAACTGTATCTTGACACCGTACTGTGTACTGTTTTATTAATAGGAAAAATTCACGTGATCTGTAATGGTATTTGCACTGTAGGATTAAGGTTTTGAACTATAATGTTGTGTCGTATGACGACGAATCGTTACGACACGCGAAAAGTGTGTCGCTGCTGACCATGTTGTCACTGATGGCTGTAACGGCAGTTTATATTAATACATTATGTAATATATATATTCACTTGTTTTAAACTGTACCGATTGCCCGCTTTTATTGTTAAGTTACGCGTGAGACGGGTTACGTCCACGGTTTAATGATGCCATTAATGTGTTTCCGGGGGCAGTTAGCTACCCGGACATGTATGTTTGTATAATTATCAACCATACACTAACAAATACTACTAACCGTATTTCCGAGCATTCCGCTACTCGGACAAGTATTGGTGTATAATATATCGACCTGTATTATTATCTTGACTAATTGGATGAATATCAGGTGGTATCCGTCCAGGCTGCTGGTATAGGTTTGGGTTGTTGATAGTCCACAACGAGTTAGTTGACACTCTTTAAGGCCTTAAGAGAGATAGTCAATTAACTTTGGTTGAGGGGCGTATGTAGATATGGGATTGTCTTCTGGGGGGTCATGACCCCGGGGACATCTTACATTTGCAGTCTAAGACCCCAGTGAATTACCATATTTGAATACCAGGCGAGATAAGGAACGGATAACACGATGAACGAAAAATGTAATAGATGTAATAGCGCGATCTAGTGTGTGCTCAAGTCGATGTGCGAAACTAACATGAAAATGTAATTAATACAGTAAGTAAGATTGGAATAGAATAGACTAGGATTTAGGGCAGCGAGCTGATGGAATCTATCGGTGGTTGAAAGATGAAAGTTGTTGCTGCAGTCACGGCATAACCTTTTATCGTATTCAGCAGAAGTTACGACCAATAGTTTTCTAAATATTCAAGCAAGAACGTCGGTAGGGGCTACGGACAGAGTATATGTATGTAGCACAGATTGAATGAATCATAGAATGACGTAGTAACGTGGCGACGACCGACTTACCATGAGACCGTGGTAATGGGACCGAATTTCTATAATTGTATAGAGGCGACACCCACGACACCAGATACGGCGCTGGGTGTGGTGAAGTGGATATGCCACTTGATACCTACGTCGTGACACCCTCGCAAAATGCAGGCGCAGGCCTGATAAGCAAGGGGCCGGACATGGACGTAGTAGCGTCTGGCGCCAAGAAGATTAGAAAACCAGACGAAAAATGTTGAAACACTCATCCATCAGTATCAAATTTGGGGAGGTTATCGGATAGGATTCCATCACTTAACTTGTTCGGTGTTCTGTTCATAAGAGAGAAAATCGTGATTTGATTAGTCAGGATGACGTCACAATCAATGAGAATCGAATCAAACTCTGGAAAGAAGAACCAGAACGAACATGGTAGGGAGCTCCAGAAAAGTATAAAAAATGGACTTTAACTTTTAATCAGGAGTCCGGTCGAAATCAAGAGCTGAATAAGTTAGGTTGAGAGTCCCGTCGTTTGTGTGCATTGAAATAGTGTTAGGGTTAGGAAACATTAAATTTAAGTAAAGTAATCAAATATAGTCAAACTTGTATAAAGTCAGTATCTTTTACTTGTGGCAGCAAAAGCCACTATAGTTATATGTACAGTTAGTTTAAGCTTAATAAATCTATCACCTTGATAACCAAGGCACGAGTTTGGTTTTATTAAATCTGGATACTACGGAAGACCACCGTAACGAATCTATACGTTCTGAAACATCAGTCAGATCAGGCCCAGATTATCAAGTATAAATATCGTCACATCACCTTCGACGAGGCGAGCAGATAATCGTGCTACCACATCTTTGATAAGAGGTTGTCGCAGCAACCGTTACATCATAT
Organism: Chaetoderma sp. LZ-2023a; assembly: GCA_034401795.1. Classification (NCBI taxonomy): domain Eukaryota; kingdom Metazoa; phylum Mollusca; class Caudofoveata; order Chaetodermatida; family Chaetodermatidae; genus Chaetoderma; species Chaetoderma sp. LZ-2023a. The sequence goes on along the minus strand of CM067362.1, from coordinate 21,385,590 downwards.
TCTTACCAGAGGTGTAGTAGACATATTTCTAAATTAAACCCGAAGATTGAAAATCTTCAACAGGTGTGAATCGATTATAATTGTACTCATGTACTGATAAAATGCGACCGAAAAGTACACACTTCAGATTTTTAAAAAACATGAAATTTTTGACGATTTTCCGATTTTTCCTCAATTACATCGTAAAAATCGCGATTTTAAAAATAAATCAAACTTCACGATTAAATCGAAAAATCGTGCAAGCCTAGGTGGCAGCGGCAATGGTGTGTGCATACATGTGCATGTGTGTGAGTGCGTGTGTGTATGATGAGGGATGGGGCATAGAGTTCCTCTCACCAAACCATAATATCCTTTTTTATGTTTAAAAAATCATGCATAGTATATGAAAATGCTTACACATTGCCCTACGTTCCCTTAAAATCTCGATACAGATTATGGGACCTTACTATTTGGCTAGCACGCATATCTTTGATATGCAAATACATATCTTTAATATGGAAATAAACTAATTGAATTGATCTACACAGATCGTTGACGTCAGCGTTGTTGGCATTTTCAAAATGTCCTGGAGTTCGTGCAAGGTGGAATAGCTGGTCTTGATTCTTGATTTAGATGTGTGGTCTGCGGTTTTACCATGTGCTACAGCAGTTTGTTTACATTTGGTTGTTTCTTAACATATCGTTTTGGCCTTCGTTAGGAGTATAATTTTTATTTATTAGTAAATATACCCCGAATGCTATGCGATATGATTCCTGGTTCCGTTATACATCCTTGAGGATCAGTGTATGGGTGTATTATTGCCCGCTTCGTTCTTGTCATCATAATCAATGCGATCTTTGCTGTAACGTTGCGGGGTGGAGTGCGGGAGGGTTAACAGTTAATTTATGGTCAAAATATTTGAAAATTAATTGTCTGCCTTCCATTCATGTTTCCTTCCGCTTGCTTATTGTAGGTTTGTGCTTATTTATAGGCTAAGCCAGCCCCCGCCATCATGTGACGTGTGCCACAAATTCATGAGGGTTCTATTCAAGGACCATGTCTGTTTCTCCTTCGATCAATACTCACCATTCTGTTACTTCTGATATACAGCTGGCCCTGACAGCGGCTCTAGGATTATAGACTTAGAAAGCTTTACCGACTCCTGGGAACCGGGTACCCGGCTCCCCACTGCCGAGTACCCGTTTACCATAGAGCTCATTCTTGTTTGCATAGCAACAAGTGCAATACATGCTTTTCGCATTAAGGATTTTAGTGTTTTTTAAAAAGAATCTAAGTCTTTAATCAGTGATAGTTTGTGTGTTCTGAAAGGATAACTAAGGACTATGGAGAATACCGCCCAAGACAACCAGGTTGTATTGTTCTTTATATCCATAGTTAAAAGACTTAGGTCTCTAAATTTCGTTGTGTCGCATGTTCCAATTTCTAACCCCATAGAATCTGGGACGTGTGCTAGCAACGATATATGCCAGACGATCGCCTTCTTTAAACCCCAACAGGCGATCGGCAGATATGAAAATAGGTGTTTGCTACGGTATTTCTAACACGAATATCGGCTGACGTCGTTCTCCGTAGAATCCGAGCGGGTGACGTCACACCCGGTCGCTCGGATGTTTATGTGAAGAAAATTTTTTTCATTAATTCGCGCATCTTGTTCTGGGTGCTGCGTACTAAAAAATGGTACCGGAAACTTTAGAATGATCAAGTTTACGTGCGATCACGATCGGTTTGCAATGATCGGTGGTTTCAAAATTCTTGAGTAGATGCGTGGTCTGCGGTTTTACCGTGTGAGACAGCAGTTGTTATACATTTTGTTGTTTTCTTCACATATCGTGCTGCGTTCGTTAGGAGTATAATTTATATTGATTAGTAAATATACCCTGAATGCTATGCGATATGATTCCTGGAGCCGTTACACATCCTGTAGGATCTATTATGGGTGTGTTGTGCCCGCCGCGTTCTTGTCGTCATAATCAATGCGATCGTTGTTGTAACGTGGCGGGGTGGGGTGCGGGAGGTTACGGTTAATTTATGAGTCAAAATATTTGAAAATTAATTGTCTGCCTTCCATCCGTGTCTCGTTCCGCTTGTTTATTGTAGGTTTGTGCTTATTTTATAGGCCAAGCCAGCCCCGCCATCATGTGACGACTGCCATAAGTTTGTCCGTGTAATGTTCAAGGACCATGTCTGTTTTAGGTGTGCCCTGTGTAATATAGATCATAGGTGTAATGTTTGTGCAGTGTGGTCCGTCGAAACGATGGTTAAGTTCCTTGCCCAGAAGGACTTGGCTGGGTCTGACGCGGGGTCAGGCGGTCCGAGAGGAAATCGTGGAGCGCCCGGTTCGGCCGGTGGGGGTGCTCCACGTCCCCAGCTGGAGGTGGCGGAGATGGCACCGCCGGCGTGGTTTGGTCCGGCTATGCAGGGTTTTCTGCATAGCGTTCTGCCCACGCTGGTGTCGTCCCTGCTACCAAAGGTTGGGGGGCACTTTCTCCCCATGCCTGGTACGGATCCTGTCTTCGGACAGGATTCTGGACTGGTTACCGAGGGGGCCGTCTCGTACGGCCCCCTGGCGGGTCCGTCTGGCTTCGGCCAGATGGGTTCTGTCTCTCTGCGGCCACCTCCGGGTGGTCCAGTAGCGGTGGCCGGTCCGTCAGGTGTGGGAGCCGTCCACCAGGACGGCTCCACGGTTTATTCGTCTAGTGACGGCTCTTCGGAGTCTGAAGACGATGAGGCCGAGGAGGAGAGGTTGCTGCGGCCCGTGAATATGGAGAATATGGAGGTTGATTCCGTCCTTGACGGACCCGGCCTCCATTTGTCTGGTTTGGCGCAAGCCAGGTCAGCGGCTCCGCCTGCGGCTGAGGCCAATCCGTTACCGTGCACCGGTTCCGCGCGGCTTGGTTTGTCACCAGCCGTCAGGGGAACCGGTGTGCCGGGCCAGGCGTGGTACTCACCTATCTCGCCTGGTCCGGCAGCCGGACATGGGGTGCCGTTGGCGCCCGTGGCCGGCTATGGTTCCGCGACGGTTACGGGTCCGTACGGTTTTCCGTGCGGACCTACCCCATGGACCGGAGTGTTTCATGGGGTGGCGGCGGAACCATGTGGTAGCGGAGTGCCTGGCGTGTCAGCCGTGGCTCCTGGCCGGGAGGCCATGGCTGGCAGACCCGTAAGCATGTCAACGGGTGACGTGTTTGCGGGGGTATCTTCTTCGGAGTTAGATTGGTCTGATGCTCTGGCGTGGCTAGCCAGAGTTGACCCGTCTGTGGTTTCGGCCACGGCCGATGAAGATGCGCCCCGTCCGTCGGTTGCGTCGATTAGGACGGGGATTTTGCCCGCGGCCCGGATCCAGTCAGTGGGACTGGATCCACGGTTCATTGATTTGTTGGATGCTATTTATAGTAAACAACTAATGACCAAGGGTCAGCTCCCTGCGGCCTCCAGGGAGGTGCGGGCAAGGTGCCGTATTCCGCGGGGTGAATACGACAGGTATGGTGTAGTCCCGTCGGTCACGGAGGATGACCGATGGGTACTGGGCGTCCAGAGTGCCGGGTCGGGTGGTCCCGGTCCGGCACTAGTGGATAAGGCCCAGGTACACCAGGAAGAAGTCCTGGCCCTATGCGATGAGGGTGTGAGGGCAGCCATGAGCGCTGTCAATCACTCCTATCGTCTACTTCAGTCGGTGTGGGCTGAAGCGGGGGCAGGCCACCCTGTGCCACCTGTGGCGCTATCGTGCATTAATGATGGCTTGGTGCTGTCAATGGACGCATTGGCAAGGGTGCAAGCGCGTGTGACGAAGTCCAGGAGGCAAATGGTCATTGACCATATGCGTTCGGCTACGGCAGTCAGGGAGCGTCTTCTTGGGACGCCCCTGACAGGGCCTAGCATCTTTGGTGGCCAAGCGCGGGCCATCTTAGAGGACACCGCCAGTATTGCGCAGAATCGGTTAGCGGTAAATCTCCAGCTAGAGCTGGTGCGGCAAGCGCACGCACTAGGGGCTGTGGGCAAGCCGCTAACCGGACAGCCTTCAAAGAAACAGAAAAAGCATAAGGGCAAGGCGAAAGCCAGGCCTATTGCGACGTCTGTTTCGGCTGGGTTCTCGGAGCCGCCGCCGGCGAAGAAACCCAGCAAGGCTGTAGAGGCGCCTACCCTCCCCAATGTTGCTCCTGACCGCCCTAGAGGTGGTAAGGGCAAGGGGAAGGGTAAGGGTAAGGCCTCAAAGGGCGGACAGAAGGGGCCGAAGCGTACCTGAGGGTACGCAAGCTCCCTTCATATCCGCCTGGACCGCACCTGTGCGACAGGAACAGCGGTGCCAGTTATACCCGTCGTGCCTAGAACGAAATGGTTCTCACTCTCTCTCGTTAAGAAAGAGGGGGGGGGGGGGGACTGCGAGCCGGACAACCCCGTTAGACGTCGAGGCGTCTATGGTGGGTGGAAGGCTCATGCGTTTCGTCGAGGTTTGGCGAGGTGTGACGTCAGACAGTCTGGTCCTGGGATGGTTATCCCAGGGTTACATGCCGGAGTGGTGGGACTTTCCGCCACAAAATCTGTCTTTGGCACCAGTCTGGACACCAGTACCAAGGGAGCCAGACAAGTTAGAAGCCGTTCAAAAGGAAGTGTCGGGTTTGCTTCTGAAGGGAGCAATAAAACCAGCAAACCGGAACACTCCAGGCTTCTATTCAAACATGTTCCTTGTCCCCAAGAGCACGGGGGGATGGAGACCCATACTCAATCTCAGGCCATTAAATTGGTTTATCCATACGCCTCGGTTCCAGATGGAAACACCGAGGTCGGTAATGGCGGGATTGAGGAAAGGAATGTGGTGTGTATCGATCGATCTGAAAGATGCATATTTCCACATTCCGATCAATCGGAGTTGGCACAGGTTTCTGAGATTTGCGTTTCAGAATCAAGTATGGGAGTTTACAGTTCTCCCGTTTGGCCTGTCGACAGCTCCGAGGGTTTTCACAAGAGTGGTCCTTGCGGTGACAGCGTTTCTCAGAAAAGAGAACGTGGCGCTACACACCTACATAGACGACTGGCTGCTCAAGGCAGACTCGGCAGCCAGGTTGAACGTGGATACTGCTCTGACTCTGAAGTTACTTTCAGATCTAGGCTGGATAGTCAACGAGGAGAAATCCGAGTTGACACCCACTCAACATTTCGTTTATTTGGGGATGCGATTCGACCTCGAGGAGGGCAGGGTTTACCCGTCAGAGCCCAGAGTGGTGTCTCTGTTAGCCATCCTCGGGAGTTTTCGAGTGGGAAACCACATTCAGGCAAGGCGGTTCCTTCAGATGCTGGGCATGATGGTCTCCATGGAGCAGGTTATCCCGTACGCTGCTCTAATGCGAAGACCTATCCAGTTGTATCTGATGTCTCTGTGGAAACAGAGAACAGAACCCCTGTCAAAACTGGTGCCAGTTTTGGAGCCGATAATATCGCATCTTCTATGGTGGAAACAGCGTCAGAATCTCATAATAGGGGTTTCGCTGCACCTACCCCACCCCCAGCTGTCCGTTTACACGGATGCATCGCTGGAAGGGTGGGGTGCCTGCCTGGGAGAACACCAGGTCTCGGGCACATGGACTCTCCCGGAGAGTCAGCTGCATATCAATCTGTTGGAAATGATGGCAGTGGAACTGGCATTGGAAGAGTTCCTTCCGATGATCAGGGGCAAGGTGATATTGATGCGGTCAGACAATTCGACAGTAGTATCATATATAAATCGCCAAGGAGGGACCAGGTCGCCCACCCTGTGCATCAGGGTGTGGCACTTGATTCAATGGTGCAGGAATTACTCGGTTGTTTTGAAAGCAGCTCATATTCCTGGCCGATTGAACATTCTGGCGGATGCTTTGTCTCGCAGACAGAGAATCCTGCCAACAGAATGGTCCCTCAACCCTCCAGTTCTACGATGGATCTTCGAGCATTGGGGCAAACCCAACGTGGACTTGTTCGCCACAAAGGAAAATGCTCAAATCATGACATATGTCTCGCTGATTCCAGATCCAAATGCCGTCGATACAGACGCTCTGGCGATAAGCTGGAGAGGGATGCACGCTTACGCGTATCCACCCACCATTCTTCTACCAAAGGTATTGGTGAAGGTCAGGGAGAAACCGTGTCTGGTCCTGCTTATAGCACCATTTTGGCCCAGCAGGGCGTGGTTCACGGATCTTCTAGATCTGCTGGTGGAAAATCCAATGCAGTTACCCGAGATTCCAAACATAATCTCCCAGGCCAAGGGACGCTTCCTACACGAGCGTCCCGAAATGTTCAAATTGACTGCGTGGATGTTGTCAAACAACGTTCCACGTCGGAAGGCTTTTCTCGACAGGCTGCTGATTTCATCGCGGCTGCGAGAAGGAGGTCAACCTTCAAGTCATATAACAACAAGGTTAACAGATTTGCAGACTGGTGTGAAGAAAAGGGTATTGATACCTTTCAATCCACTATTCAGCAAATAGCAGACTTTCTCTGTGAGCTGTTCTTTACAGGACTAGCTCCCGTCACAATTGCTGGATACAAGTCAGCTTTGGCATCAGTTATCCATTGTCTAGCCAACAGGGATAGTCCAGAGGTGGCCCAGTTAAACGTGATGTTGAAGGGAATGAGCAATCTCCGCCCAAGACAACCGGTAGTCATTCCAGCCTGGAGTCTATCTTTAGTGCTTAATGTACTGGCCAAGCACCCTTTCGAACCGGTGCGTTCGGCTAGTCTAAAGCATTTGACTATAAAGGCGGTCTTTCTATTGGCAGCTTCCTCAGCTAGAAGGCGCAGTGAGATCCATGCGCTTTCGGCAGAGAGGAACCGATTTATTGTTTCTGGAGAAGGTCTGCGTCTTCTGCCAAGAGCATAATTTATGTCAAAGAACCAATCTTTGAGATATCCCGGCAAACCGATCATTATACCGAAGTTAACCAGGTTTGATCGTGATGCCAGTGTCTGGTGCCCGGTCCGTGCTTTGACTAAGTACAAGAAACGGACTGACTCGTTACGGTCGAACGATAGACATCTGTGGATCTGCCATAAAAAGCCTTATGGCGCTGCATCCATGGATACTATCTCTCGTTGGGTGGTCGAATGCATTCAGACTACTCATGAGATGGCGACTGGGCACCAGGTGCAGGGCGTAAGGGCACACGATGTTAGAGGAATAGCCGCCTCGACCGCCCTTTACAATGGTGTTCCGTTAGAGGACATCATGGCCGTTGCACAATGGCACTGTGAGTCCTCATTTACGGATTACTATATGAGGGATGTGTCAGACTCAGCCAATCCACTCGCTTTAGCTGTTTTGAAACGATAGTTAGTGACCACACTGCTTTTCCCCTTTTTTCACTTTGGTAAGAAAAGAACCTAAAGCAGGCATGGTCAAGCGAGAGGATGTCAACCAGATTGTGTCACTGATGGCCGAACCGGTGTATGGTTGTAGGCGGTACTTCTGAAGTCCTGTTATCATAAGGTAATTCAACAAGTGAGAGTTTTTTGTATTATGTATATGTATCATGTTCATTCATCTTATATATTCATGCTCATTCCCAGGCTAATACAAGCGATATGCAGGGAGTAGTTAACCCTCTTGGCATATTGGTGTTTCAGGCGAGATACATGTTCGTTAGTTCTCTCCCTTTTCTTAGGAGGAAAAAGGGGGGGGGGGGCTGTGACGCGAATGTGATTCGGTTCCGTGAACTTGACGGTCCTTTTAGGTCTCCGTTAGTCAAGTTTGAAGTCTAAAATCTTTCTCCAAGGGGCAAAATTAGCATGTATGGCTTGCCCCTTCCCACCAGGTTACTGATCAAATCTGGTGTATATCAGAAGTAACAGAATGGTGAGTATTGATCGAAGGAGAATGCAGGAAATGTCAATTTCCCTTTCTCCGAGATCTAACAATACTCACCATTCTGTTACGGACCCAGCCTCCCAGCCCCACGGAGGCAAGCCATAGTTTTCTCTTGTTTGGTGGCTATGCAAACAATATGAGCTCTATGGTAAACGGGTACTCGGCAGTGGGGAGCCGGGTACCCGGTTCCCAGGAGTCGGTAAAGCTTTCTAAGTCTATAATCCTAGAGCCGCTGTCAGGGCCAGCTGTATATCAGAAGTAACAGAATGGTGAGTATTGTTAGATCTCGGAGAAAGGGAAATTGACATTTCCTGCATTCCACTGTACTAAGTGTAATCTTGACAGTAGGTGTAACGTTTGCGCAGTGTGGTCGATCGATATGATGCTTAAGTTCCTTGAGCAGAAGGACTTGGCAGGGTCTGATGCGGGGGTCAGGCGGTCCGAAAGTAAATTGTGGAGCATCCGTTTCGGCCCTTGGGGCATTCCACATCTGCAACCGGAGGTGGCGGAGATGGCACCGCCGGCGTGGTTTGGTCCTGCTATGCAAGGATTCTTGCATAGCGTTCTGCCCATGCTGGTGTCGTCCCTGCTGCCAAAAGTTGTAGGGCAGTCTCTCCCCATGTTTGATTTGGACCCTGTCCTTGGACAGGGTTCTGGACTGGCCACCGAGGGAGCCGTCTCATATGGCTCCCTGGTAGTCCCGGCGGGCTCCGGCCTGATGGGCTCTGTCTCTCTGCGGCCACCTCCGGGTGGTCCAGTAGCGGTGGCCGGTCCGTCAGGCATGGGAGCCGTCCACCAGGACGGCTCCACGGTTTCCTCGTCTAGTGACGACTTCGGGGTCTGAAGATGAGGAAGCCGAGGAGGAGAGATTGCTGCAACCTGTGATGCCGCGGGTGGAGAGCATGGAGGTCGATTCTGTCCTGGTTGAGGCCACACCGGTACCGGGCACCGGTCCCGTGATAGTTGGTTTGCTGGCAACTGACATGGTGATGGGTGTGGCTGGCCAGGCGTGGTACTCACCTATCTCGCCTGGTCCTGCGGTCAGACATGGAGTGCCGTTGGCGCCCGTGTTTGGCCACGGTTCTTCAACCGCTACGGGTCTGCACGGTTTTCTGTGCGGGCATACTCCATGGACTGGTGTGTTCCATGGGGTGGCGGCGGAACCATACGGTACCGGAGTTCCTGGCGTATCAGCAATGGCTCCTAGCCGGGAGGCCATTGCTGGTAGGGCCGTAAACATGTCAATGGGTGACGTGTTCACGGGAGTGTCCTCCTCCGAGACAGATTGCTCTGAGGCTCTGGCTTGGCTAGCCAGAGTAGACCCATCTGTGGTTTCGACCATGGCCGAGGAGGATGCACCCCATGCATCAATTAGGATGGGGATCTTGCCCGCAGCCCGGATCCAGTCTATTGGACTGGATCCAAGGTTTATGGAGTTGCTGGATGCTATTTATAGCAAACAACTCCTGACCAAGGGCCAGCTTCCTGCGGCCTCCGGGGAGGTGCAGGCGAGGTGTCGTATTCCACAGGGGGAATACGACAGGTATGGTGTTGTCCCGACGGTCACTGAGGATGACCGCTGGCTACTGGGTGTCCAGAGTGCTGGAGCGGGTGGCCCCACCCCGGCACTGGTGGACAAAGCTCAGGTACACCATGATGAAGTCCTGTCCCTATGTGATGAGGGGGTGAGGGCAGCAATGAGTGCTGTCAACCACTCTTATCGCCTTCTTCAGTCGGTGTGGGCTGAAGCGGGGGCAGGCCACCCTGTGCCACCTGTGGCACTTTCGCACGTTAATGACGGCCTGGTGCTGTATATGGACGCATTGGCAATGGTGCAGGCGCATGTGACAAAGTCCAGGAGGCAGATGGTCCTTGACCATATGCGTCCAGCTACGGCCGTCAGGGAGCGTCTTCTTGGAATGCCCCTTACAGGCCCTAGCATCTTTGGTGGCCAAGCGCGGGCCATCTTAGAGGACATGGCCAGCATTGCGCAGAATCGGTTTGGCGGTTAATCTGCAGCTAGAGGTAGTGCATCAAGCGCACGCACTAGGGGCTGTATCCAAGCCGCTAACCGGGCAACCTTCTAAGAAGCAGAAAAAGCACAAAAACAAGGCGAAAGCTAAACCGAGTGCTGCTTCTGCTTCTACTGGGTTTTCTCAGCCGCCTCTGGCGAAGAAGGGCAAGAAGGTTGTGGAGGCCCCTACCCTCCCCAATGTTGCTCCTGATCGCCCGAGAGGCGGAAAGAAGGGAGCGGATCGTACCTGAGGGTACGAGGGCTCCCTTCGTATCTTCCTGGACCGCACCTGTGCGACAGGAACAGCGGTGCCAGTTAGACCGGCCAAGCCAAGACCAAAATGGTTCTCACTCTCTCGTCAAGAGAGGGGGGGAGCAGATCACGAGCCAGACACCCACATTAGGCGTCGATGCATCTATAGTGGGTGGAAGGCTCATGCATTTCGACAAGGCTTGGCGAGGTGTGATGTCAGACAGTCTGGTCCTGGGATGGTTATCCCAGGGGTACATGCTGGGGTGGTGGGATTTTTCACCACAGAATCTGTCTTTGGCACCTGTCTGGACACCCGTACTAAGGGAGCCAGACAAGTTAGAAGACATTCAAAACAAAGTGTCAGGTTTGCTTCTGAAGGGAGCAATAAAACTAGCAAACCGGTCCCCAAGAGCACAGGGGGATGGAGACCCATACTCAATCTCAGGCCATTAAATTGGTTTATCCATACGCCTCAGTTTCAGATGGAAACTCTGAGGTCGGTAATGGCAGGGTTGAGGAAGGGAATGTGGTGTGTATCGATCGATCTGAAAGATGCATATTTCCACATTCCAATGAACAGGAGTTGTCACAGGTTTCTGAGATTTGCATTTCAGAATCAAGTATGGGAGTTTAAAGTCCTCCCATTCGACCTGTCGACAGCTCCCAAGGGTTTTCAACAGAATGGTCCTTGCAGTGACAGCGTTTCTCAGAAAAGAGAATGTGGCGCTTCACACCTACATAGACGATTGGCTGATCAAAGCAGACACATCAGCCAGGTTAGAGGTGGATACTGCTCTGACTCTGAAATTGCTTTCAGATCTAGGCTGTATAGTCAACAAGGAGAAATCTGAGTTGACACCCACTCAACATTTCATTTATTTAGGGATGCGATTCGATCTCGAGAGCAGGGTTTACCCGTCAGAGCTCAGAGTGGTGTCTCTGTTAGCCATCCTCAAGAGTTTTCAATTTGGAAACCACATTCAGGCGAGGCGGTTTCTTCAGATGCTGGGCATGATTGTCTCCATGGAGCAGGTAATCCCGTACGCTGCTCTAATGCGAAGACCTATCCAGTTGTATCTGATGTCTCTGTGGAAACAGAGAACAGAACCCCTGTCAAAACTGGTGCCAGTTTTGGAGCCAATAATGTTGCATCTTGTATGGTGGAAAAAGCGTCAGAATCTCCTAGTAGCAGTTTCGCTGCACCCACCCCACCGCCAGCTGTCCATGTACACGGATGCATTACTGGAGGGATGGGGTGGGGGCCTGCCTGGGCGAACACCAGGTCTCGGGCACATGGACTCTCCAAGAGAGCCAGCTGCATATCAATCTGGTGGAAATGATGGCGGTGGAACTGGCATTGGAAAAGTTTCTTCCAAAAGTCGGGGGCAAGGCGATATTGATATGGTCGGACAACTCGACAGTAGTATCATACATAAATCACCAAGGCCGGACCAAGTCACCCACACTATGTGTCAAAGTGTGGCCCTTGATTCAATGGTGCAGGAATTACTCGGTTGTTTTGAAAGCAGCTCACATTCCTGGGCGATTGAAAATTCTGGCGGATGCTTTGTCTCGCAAACAGAGAATTCTGCCAACAGAATGGTCTCTCAACCCTCCAGTTCTATCAGTTCTACACAGGATCTTCGAGCATTGGAGCAAACCCAATGTGGACTTGTTCGCCACAAGGGAAAATGCTCAAATCATGACTTATGTCTCGCCGATTCCAGATCCAAATGCCGTCGATACAGATGCTCTGGCGATAAGCTGGAGAGGGATGCACGCTTACGCGTACCTACCCACCATTCTTCTGCCGAAGGTATTGGTGAAGATCAGGGAGGAACCGTGCCTGGTCCTGCTAATAGCACCATTTTGGCCCAGCATGGCGTGGTTCACGGATCTTCTAGATCTGCTGGTGGAAAATCCAGTGCAGTTACCCGAGATTCCGAACATAATCTCCCAAGCCAAGGGATGCTTCCTACACAAGTGTCCCGAAATGGTCAAATTGACTGCGTGGATGTTATCAAACAACGTTCCACGTCGGAAGGGTTTTCTCGACAAGCTGCAGATTTCATCGCAGCTGCGAGAAGGAGGTCAACCTTCAAGTCATATAACAACAAGGTTAACAGATTTGCAGACTGGTGTGAAGAAAAGGGTATTGATACCTTTCAATCCACTATTCAGCAAATAGCAGACTTTCTCTGTGAGCTGTTCTTTTCAGGGCTAGCTCCTGTCACAATTGCTGGATACAAGTCAGCTTTGGCATCAGTTATCCCTTGTCTAGCCAACAGGGTTAGTCCAGAGGTGGCCCAGTTGAATGTGATGGTGAAGGGAATGAGCAATCTCCGACCGAGACAGCCTGTAGTCATTCCAGCCTGGAGTCTATCTTTAGTGCTTAATGTACTGGCCAAGCACCCTTTCAAACCGTTGCGTTTGGCTAGTCTAAAGCATTTGACTCTAAAGGCGGTCTTTCTATTGGCAGCTTCCTCAGCTAGAAGGCGCAGTGAGATCCATGCACTTTCAGCTGAGAGGGACCGATTTATTGTCTCCGGAGAGGGTCTGCGTCTACTGCCAAGAGCAGAGTTTATGTCAAAGAATCAATCTTCGAGATATCCCGGCAAACCGATCATTATGCTGAAACTAACTAGGTTTGATCATGATGCCAGTGTCTGGTGCCCAGTCCGTGCTTTGACTAAGTACAAAAAAACGGACAGACTCGTTACGGTCGAATGATAGACATCTGTGGATCTGCCATAACAAGCCATATGGCGCCGCATCCATGGATTCTATCTCTCGTTGGGTAGTCGAATGCATTCAGACTACCCATGAGATTGCGACTGGGCACCAGGTGCAATGTGCAAGGTCACATGATGTTAGAGGAATAGCCGCCTCGACCGCCCTTTACAATGGTGTTCCGTTAGAGGACATCATGGCTGTTGCACAATGGCACTGTGAGTCCTCTTTCACAGGTTACTATATGAGGAATGTGTCAGACTCCGCCAATCCACTCGCTTTAGCTGTTTTGAAACGATAGCTATACGACCACACTGCTCTTCTCCCTTTTTTGGCATTTGTAAGAAAGAATTAAGAAGCAGACATGGTCGAATGAGAGGATGTCAACCAGATTGTGTCACTAATGGCCGGACAAGTGAATGGTTTGAGGATCCACGTCTGGAATCCAAATATCATGAGGTAATTCAAGATTGAGTTTTTTGTATTATGTCTATATATCATGTTCATTCATCTTATATATTCATGCTTATTCCCAGGCTAATATATGCAAAGAGCAGTTAACCCTCTTGGCATATTTCTGTTTCAGGCGAGATGCAGGTTCATGAGTTCTCTCCCTTATCTTAGGAGAAAAAGGGGGTGGGGGGGGGGGCGGTGATGCGAATGTGATTCGGTTCCGTTAACTTGATGGTCCTTTTAGGTCTCCATTAATCAAGTTTAAGTCTAGCTCATTCTCCAAGGGGCAAAAGTAGCAATTGATGGCTTGCCCCTTCCCACCAGGTTACTGACTAAATCTGGTGTATATCACAAGTAATAGAATGGTGAGTATTGATCGAAGGAGAATGAAGGAAATTTCAATTTCCCTTTCTCCGAGATCTAACAATACTCACCATTCTATTACGGACGCAGCCTACCAGCCCCACGGAGGCAAGCCATGGGTTTCTCTTGTTTGGTGGCTATGCAAACAATATGAGCTTCATGGCAAACGGGTACTCGGCAGTTGGGAGCCGAGTACCCGGTTCCAGGAGTCGGTAAAGCTTACTAAGTCTATAGTCCTAGGGTCCAGCTGACCAGGCTAGCTGTATCAGAAGTAATAGAATGGTGAGTATTGTTAGATCTCGGAGAAATGGACATTGAAATTTCCTTCTATGGCCGCCGCAAAACAATATGGCGGACGATTACTTGATACAAATTGCAAACATGAATAATTAATTTACTTAATATGTTTGTATTAAAAAGATTTCTTAATTTCATAATGACCCTTCATCTTTAACACTTTAACCCTCGAATTTGTTTTTAAAATTTTCAATTTTCTCATAGAAAATGTCCATTTGCAGATCAAGAGAAGACTATTTTTGAAAATGTATCACTGGAATGACTGGCTCGATAGCCAAGCCAGTCATTCCAGTGCTAAATTTTCAAAAATAGTCTCTTGGTCTGCAAATGGACATTTCTCAAGACCACTGCAGAAGCCATTTTTGACCGATATCAGTGTTAAAGGGTTAAAGCAATAATGTCTTCCAATCAAATTGAAAATGAGATCTGGGGAATTCATCGGTGAAAGGCTTAATTAAAATTTTAACCCTTTACTAACTAAATTAGATCAAGAAAATATATATAGTTTGTTATAGAAGGGAAGACAATTTTTTAAAATTTACCATTGGAATGACTGGCTTGATTATCGAGCCAGTCATTCCAATGGTGGAATTTAAAAAAATTGTCGTCTTTTGTCCTCCAGTTGGACATTCTTCAAGACCACTACAGAGGCCGGTTTTGGCTGACTTCATTATGAAAGGGTTAAAAATGTAATAATTTGTTTGGTTTTTTTCTGTTTCTTGCAGCGATCCTTCCTGAGATTCATAGCAGTGATATGGTGCTGGATAAGTCACAACCGCTGCCTACATCTCTGCAGCGAGACTTTTTGCCTGATGATATCCTGTTAGCGCTCACACAGAACGCATTTCCTAAAGATAGCCTCGCACCTCCAACTAGATATCGCAATTTAAGTACAACTTCGGTAAGTCAGGCCGGTTTATATATTACAATTTAAGTACAACTTCGGTAAGTCAGGCTGGTTTTGTGTATACAGATGACAATCATATGTATAATCATTCTCAAATGCCTCACATAGCAAATTGACTATTGTCCATTCATCTACCCAACCATTGTTATCATTTCTGACCTTCATTTAGTTGTGGTGGGTCCACATTATCAGGAAGCGATATAAATATTTTATCACAGCTTCGGATTTATCCTTCAGAATGCCCTTCTGATTTTATACAGAGCCTTATTTATAGCTTCTGTACATAGTACAGTCTAATATGCTTGATTAACACTTAACACTCAAGCCGGACAAAACGGCTTCTACAGTGGTCTTAAGTGTACATTTGCAGACCAACATGAGGATTTTTGAAATTTTACCACTGGAATGGGTAGCTTGGTTATCGAGCCAGTCATTCCAGTAGGAAATTTTCAAAAATAGTCTTTTCTTGGTCTTCAAATGGACATTTTGTGTGAGGAAAAATAAATTTTCTTGAACAAATTTGAGGGTTAAATGGACATGGTTAAATAGGAAAATATGACCACATTATCATGTCATATCTAGAGACATTATTAGATGCATAATATTAACACATACTGATTATCATGTCATAAATCTCTCGCACCAAGTCATCATTAGCAACATTTTAACTGCTATATTCAGGAGTTCCTTGTATTCTTTGTTTGTTTATTTCCATTCACATGCACAAATAATTTTCAGGAATGTACAAGATTTGCGCACATGAAATGTACCAGAAATTGGACATTGGTCCTTGAAAATGCGTAAATAGTATATGAAAATATGAAAATGTCACCTGTGTGAAACCAACATTGATGGGTTCTCTCTAAATGCGGATGGCTCATGAGAGCATCTGATTTTATAAATTTCCAGGTGAAGGCCCCCCCCCCCCCAGAAGGTTCCCCCTGACCCACTCCATCAAAGTTTCTTCTCTTGGCTTGCAAGTGGACATTCACTAAGCAAAGACGTTAATTTTCATAACAAATCCTGACTCTTAACCCTTGAACACTCAAATTTGTTCAAGAAAACTTCAATTTTCTCATAGAAAATGTCCATTTGTAGACCAAGAGACTGTTTTTGAAAATTTACCACCGGAATGACTGGCTCGATAAGCGAGCCAGTCATTCCAGTGGTAAATATTAAAAAATAGTCTTCTCTTGGTCTGCAAATGGACATTTCTTAAAGGTCTTGTGAGGACTTGCGGTCGATAACGAGTTTCAATTAATTTTATGGTCTACTACACTATATAAACACAATAGCATCACTTTAGAGTGAGAAAAATATGTTAGGCAGCCCAAATAACGAGATTAAATGACGCCGCAATCTGAATCACATCACCACTGGCTCTGACGTCACACCGGGAACGGCGCTGTGAGCTGGGTCAATATTTCTCTGTCTGTAGTACAAAGGTAACATATTTTAAAACGTGCGTTTAACAGGATAGACTTCACCTACCATAACATAAATTATGTCAGGTTGAAGCTAAGTTTCCAAGAAATAAAAGTCATGATTTTTTAAAAATCTATTATGATATTTACTCATTTTTAATGGTTTCATGGATAGCTATATTCGCATAATAATAGGCCTATAACTACGGTAAACCATGGGCAATGCTGAAAACCGGCAATATTTCAACGCATGAGACAAATACTATATAGTCTAGTAGGTCTTGAAAGGACTGGGTGTGCTATGTAATATCTGGGATGGATGGATATGCATGTGATGATCGAGGTGGGTGGAAGAGGTTGACGATGGCTATAATTGTAATATTATTCATATCTAAATGTATATAGGCTACAGAGTGCAGTTACAATTTTTTCTGAAGATTACGAATGTACAATAAGTGTGTCAGTGTGACCTATGTGGCATTTCCCGTGATTACTGATTAGAATGTAATTGTTTACCTATAAGCTTTTGGCAATGTGTTTGTATAATAATAATAATGTAGAGGCAACAACAGCACCCAGTCAAATTAGTTTCAAAATATTCACCACCTGACCTGTTTATTTTTCTGGAAATTGAGATTCAGAGAGTGCAGGGATCGATTGATCCCAACACACGAAAATTCAAGGTTTGTAAAAAGTATGAAAAATATCAGTATTAATAGATATGTGATTCCAATTTGGAAAACAATATAGATAATAGTGAAAATATTGGCGATCTGATCATCTCATATACTAATTCCAACATTCTTTGTTGTTTGACAATTTTGAAATAGGAGCCATCACAAAATGGGCCTGGAAATTGGTAAATTGTGTCTGGAAAATGTATGGAAAAAGTATTAAATTTAATTCTGTGGTGTATGAACCCTGTGTGTATGTATGATATTATTGCAGGGGTCTGTGAAAAAGAGGCCGGCCAATGTGTGGAGTCACCCACGTAAGGACCGCTTCAAGCATTTAACAGAAAATACGGCCTGTATTTGCGGCGCTGGACAGTAAGCGAAGCATCTCATTTAACACTCGCTCTCACAGACCAGAGTTGATCAATTCTTTATGATGTATCGAATATTTTGCTGAATGTTTTGAAACGGGTTTGACTGGAAGCTGTTGCTATTAAGAAGTTTACATTTCTGGGCTTCCTGCTGAATTTTTGTGGATTACATTCTCCATGGTCCTTAACTCTGGACCTGCTGAAAATTTTGAAAACAATTTGACTGAAAGTTGTTGGTGGCTAAGCCACCAACAACTTTCAGTCAAATAGTTTTCAAAATATTCAGTAAGGCCAGAGTTATTACCCATTGAAATTATTGTCTTGTGGCCTGCAGCAGCCATACAGTTAAGGGTTAATCTGTCTAATATTTTACTTAATAATGGACCAACTTTTGTGTCCAAATCTTATTGGCGCGAATATGAATAACTTAGACATAAAAGATCAATGCGCATTGAGTATACATTGATCAAGACCTCTAGTTTAAGATGCATACCTTTTAGTATTTAATTATGAGATATTTCAACCCTTTAATGGTTAAGCCTGACAAAAAATAACTTCAGCAATGGTCTTGAAAGATGTTCATTTGCATGCCATAAGAAGACTATTTTGACAAATCTGCTATTGAAGTTACTGGCTAAATAACCGAGCAAGTGATTCCAGTAGTAGATTTTCTAAAATAGCCTTCTCTTGGACTGCATCTACTAAGCAAAAGTCTAAATTTTATTAATTATTAAAGGTGCATATTCACAGAAAAATGCTTGAAAATAACATTGTTTAAATTGTATACTTTTAGAGGCTTAAATTATGGATCTGGATGGAATGAAACGAAATAAATCTTAACATATGATGATTTCATTCCGTAAAAATTAATATAATTTTATAAGTTGTGAATTTGAATTAGGGACTCGTGCCTCTATTTCAAATTCACAACTAAAATACGAAATTTATTTATATGGAATGAAATCATCATATGTTAGGATTTATTTCGTTTAGTTACATCTAGGAACACAATTTAAAACTGCAAAAGTATACAATTTTAACACTTGTATTTTCTAGCATTTTGGTGTGAATATACACCTTTAAATGATTAACATATGGTGATGATGACACTGATGATGATGACGAGGACGATTCTGCAGTAGTTAAAGTATTATGCAGGTGCAATCAGTCCTTCTTTGGCAGCCAGAGTCCTTAGCTCTCTCAGGGATTAAAGTATATGTAGTTTATTATTGCTGCAGTTTACTTCACCGTAATGGAGTGTTTATAATCTGAAATATGAACCATGTTAGTTAGTATCCGCTAACTCTCATTGCTGTCTATCTGAATGATGTATTTTTCTTCAACAGAGATATCTCATTTCTTTATGATGTACCGAAACCAAAATTGAAACTGGGTCTAGATCAAGCAGACAAATTTGACCCGAGTTCTGTTCGGAGTGAGCAAGATGACCAGCCACGAAAACAGGTAATGTAAATCAGCTCAGTTAAACATCTAAGCATCACATTTCTTGAACACAATTTCAATTTTCTCCTAGAAAATGTCCGTTTGCGGACCATGAGATTATTTATGAAAATTTTATCACTGGAATGACTGGCTCAGTTATCGAGCCAGTCATTCCATTGGTAAATTTTCAAAAATAGTCTTCATGGTTGACTTTTGTGTTAGCTTGAGGGTTAAAGGGTTAATGTATTATATATAAGTTAGATATTTTTGTGAAAAGCTTGTAAGATGCTATGTTGTCCTGACGCTAACGGTTAGTGTCCGTTGAGTCTGGATGCCGACGCACTGTTTGCGCGCTCCTTTTATAGTAATCTTGTACCCGATCCTATGTGTATGTACCCGGATTTGATAGATACATCCAATTGTTATTGTCGGTTTTGTACCCGACTTAATGTGTAGTTGGTAAAAATCTGTACTTTTTGTACCCGAGTTTTGGTGTACCCGAGTGTTTGTTTAATGTGTGTTGGTGTACCCGATTGTGCGTGTACCCGACTGTACCCGGTTTGGGAATTAATGTGAACCCGAAATGTATAGTTTTATACATTGGGTTTAAGGGATAGATATTTAGTAAAAGGTTATAGCGGCATTGGTCCATTTGTTAATGGGCCTTTCCATATTTGATCCAGACTTCTGGCGTTTCGTACCCATGTTTGGGTTATACTCATCAGAGGAAATGTGTAGACACTTTGTCACAATAGTTTTTACTGGGATGTGTATATTCGAAAATATTGTATAGTAGTTAAGAAAACATAGCCTACAATTAGCCGCAGACCTAGCAGCTATCCTCAGAACAAGGGCAGACAAGCTTTCGGAACAGACCCGCCGGCACAAAGCGGATTTCAGGGCGTCCACAGAGGACCAAAAAGTGTTTCTGGAAGCAACACAGGTAGTGGAGAGTGACGGTTCTCAAAACCAGAGAACGATCAACCAGTCCACCGACCGCCACTATTTGGTCATAGAAGGAACCCCTCCTTCAAAGACACGCTAATAGCGGCCAAATTTATGGATGCAAAAACTTGTGGCATTCAAGGCAGAAACATCACCAACCCGGTCATTCCATGCAACAAACACAATTGCGCATTCTGCCAACAAATGGACAAAAAATGCACATTAAAATGCTCACACACTGGGCTTAACTATCATACCAAAACAAAAACATTCTGCAACACCACAAATGTTGTATATTTAATCACGTATAACACATGTTCTAAACAATACATTGGTGAAACTAAACTAGAATTTCAAATACGTATAAAAGAACATTTAAGGGACATTAAGAACAAAAAAGCCACACCAGTAGCCATTCACTTTAATCTCCCAAACCACAACACCACTTCAGTCAACTACAGAATCATTGAAGTGTTCCATCGCGATCCTGATTCACCGGAAGCAACGTCTATCCGTAAGGAACGCGAGAAATTCTGGATCCACCAGCTACATAGCACGGACCTAATTGGAATTAATCACGCTGATTGGTGACAATCTCTACCTGAAAGTAGTACAATAAATACAACTATTATATATAAGTTGATGTGTTTTTTATCCTAATGCTGTGTGAAAATCGGGGTGATTACGCTTTTGTTTCAGTAAATACATCAAGTCAAAATTTTGATAATTGGTCCAGTGCTGCTGGGTGAGTGAAGGTGTCTACAGGAAAGCTGTTGAAGACCACAAAGACTTAGAAATAAATTAGCTGACAGTTATTGCTGTCTAAAGGCAATAGTCATGTGACACTTGATGGTGGGACTAATACTATATGCTGCTAAGTTCGAACCAAGATAATGCAGACTGAATTCTGAAAACTTAATTTCAAGTACCTATAGTTGCATGAAATATGTGTGTAAGCATTTCATATATGGGTCTCTGTATTTATATTTCATGTCAACTATGCACATAAATTCTTGAATATTTTGGAAATAATTTAAATTTAAGATTTTAGTTGTTTTTGAAGGGGCTAAAAGTCGAAATTTTGAAGACCTCAAACTAGCATATCTTATAGAATGAACCTTTCCATTTTTAGCTATTCCCCACCCATCTCTATCTAAGCTACACCCACGCTCGTGTTGGGATCGATTGATGGCTGAACTTCCTGACTATCAATTTCCAGAAAACTGTACATGTAAGCTGTTGAATATTTTGAAACTAATTTAACTGGGTGCTGTTGCTGCCATATTACTGCCTATGGCAGCAACAGAACCCAGTCAAATTAGTTTCAAAATATTCAACAGCATGTTTATTAATTAGTAGAGACATACAATTCGTACACCGTATCGAACTATTAAGAGTTAAAGACGGGCTTAATAGAACCATTTATGACGTAATGATTATGACATCATCCTACATGCAGGTTAGCTGAGTATGACATCATATGATGTCAGATCATCGATGGACACTGGAAAGGTGAATTGCATTATGTTTGCTCACTCTAACATGTCCACATGGCTTATCTACTCACGGCCACATACACAATATCTAAGACAACAAACAGGCATGTCTCGGGGAATGACATTTCATTTGAGATCATAGATTTATTTTATTAGACAAGTGCACAAAACCATGTACACATTGCATATAGAGAATACCACTCACCTGTGGGACAAACTGACCACCTCTGATGAGTAACCCGCAACACAAATATGAAATGCCATGAGTCAGGATCACAGAGGAAAGGGGAATTTACCGCAATCATCTCTCACACTAGAACTTGGCTCTTTTATAAGTACAAGACTTACCCCAAACAGGAATCATCCCCCAAAAAACAACATATGCTTGGCACGTCAATTCAACGGAAAACAATTGCCAATTATAGTGGAGGACAGTATACAGTTTTAGTCTATAACCAACTGGCCTAAAATTCTGTGAAGACGAAAACACATATACCCCATGAAATCATTTATTCCAAGGAAACAATGTCGAATAATTGCGGACAGCCACTCCCAGGCAACAACATTGATGTTGTAGCAACATATCCAAACTGAATCCCTATAAATAACTGGGAATCCCATTTGACTTATTGTAAGTGGTAAGAGAAAGCTAAAAGTGTTATTTTTAACATATCGTCTCTGTGCTTTTCCTGATTGCAGGGTTTTCAGCTGCCAGACACGCTGATTCCTGAGGAATACCATGTCGTGAAGAACAAAGGCGTGATGGGGATAGAATACTTAGAAGAGTAAGACAGGAAGACTATTTTTCTCATTTTATTAATGATTAACCCTTTCACCAACAAATCTCTGAGAAAGTAAATTCTTTACGATATAAAACTTATTCTGGTGAATATTTTGAAATTAATTTGACTGGAAGTCGTTGCTACCTTAGGCAGCAATGGCTTCCAGTCAAATTAATTTCAAAATATTCAACAGTTTTCCTGTATAGTAGTGTTGAAAATAAGATATTGGGAATTCATCAGTGAAAGGGTTAATGGGCTGGATTAGAGATTTTCACAATTTAACTGAACTAGCATTACAGACAGAATGCTATAAATTTTTTCTGTTGAATATTTGGAAATCAATATTGATTACTAATAGATACAGTTGCTGCTTGAGGAAACAACAACAGACAAATTAGTTTCAAAATAATTCACACGATAACCCTCGAATAAGGCTTAATACTACTAGGTCAGAGATCCAATTAAAGGAGTTATCTCTATTAGAATATGAGCTTTATTAAGCTAGTCTTTTCCACAGGATAACTTTTGTTATACAACGCAGATTGAAACCAAATTGATAATGTAGACTAAGACAAACTATGGCTTAGCTCAATGGGTAAACCCAGTATTTTAATCAATCATATGACATCATAATCAGCTATGTCACATGTAGGCTGACATCATAATCAATTACATCATGAATGATGCGATTTAGTGCATCCCAAAATGCTTAAATAATCCGTCAAGATGTGTGTATTGTATGTCTTTACTATCTAATAAATATTCTGTTGAATATTTTGAAACTAATTTGACTGGCCGCTTTTTGCTGCCATAGGCAATAACAGCACCCAGTCAAATTAGTTTCAAAATATTCAACACCTGACCTGTTTATTTTTCTGGAAATTGAGATTCAGAGAGTGCAGGGATCGATTGATCCCAACACACAGAAAGAGTAGGTGGAGCCTAGCCTAGTGATGGGTGGGCATAGCTAAAACTGGATTCCTCAATTTTGTCCAGCATTAATCTTCAGAAGTATTTGATGGAGTTATGACACTTGACACTTGCATCAGCAAAAGCAAGAATTGAATGTACTTACATTGCTTCTAATACGTTGTTATTGTTGATGGAATGTTTCATTTTTGAGATGTAATAAAATAGAAGCTTGTTTATAATATGTGAATTATTTGCCATTCTGTCATTGCAGCAAATACGCATTGCAGCCAGTGGATCATGAAAAGCATCTGGTTGTGTTTCCATCTATGTAAGTATTAATTATTCCTAGTCTCAAGTTCAAGATACTCATGCAGGAAAGCTGTAGAATAATTTGAAACTAATTTAATTGGAACCAGCACCCAGTTAAATTAGTTTCAAAATATTGAACAGAATATTCCTTACATGATAAGTATTTTATTTCTGGTGTCTAAGGGTTAATTAGAAAATGTCCAATTGCAGACCAAGAGAGGAATATTTTTGAAAATTTACCACTGGAATGAATGGCTTGGTTATCGATCCAGTCATTCCATTGATAAATTTTCAAAAATAGTCTCTTGGTGTGCAAATGAACATTTATCGAGACCACTGCAGAAACCATTTTGGCTGATATGAGTGTTAAAGGGTTAAAGGCTTAGTATTCAGTAAGTCAATCATTATGAAATATGACGGGTAGCATTGGAGAATAATGCTACTGTTAGTGATCTTGATTTTTGTTAAACTGGAAACGGTATCGTGCCTTCTTTAGTAGTCTTGAAAAATATCCATATACGGGCAAAAAGAAGACTTAAAATGTACTATCAATGATGGCCTCATTAACCAAGCCAGTCATTCTGTCAATAAATTTTAAAATATGGTATCCTCTTGGCCAGCAAGCAGACATTCACTAAACAAGGATTAAATATTAATGTTATGGGAGATTCATTATAAGACATACCGTTGTACTTGTACTATTTCGCAGATGTGCAGCACTATGTTAGCATAGTGAACACCTAGATGACTAATCATGTTCAAAATGCTTGTAGAATTCTATTCTCTTTGCTACGACAGCTTGTGTTCATTTTGCATTTTGCCTGATTAACCCTTTCATGACATTTAATAAGCAAATACCTAAATTTTGTAGACCAAATTTAAGCATTAAAAGTTTAATATGGCCTAGGCTTGCATGATTACATGATTAAATCGAAAATCGCGATTATGTTTTAAATCGTGAATTTATATAATTAAATAATCAAATAATCATGCATATTTTCAATTTTCATAAAATATTTCAAAACCTAACTTTCAATTACTTTTTAATGCGATCGGTCATGAAAAATTACATTTTGCTTAGTGAATGTATGTCCATTTGCAGGGAAAGAGAAGACTATTTTTGAAATTTTATTACTGGAATGCCTGGCTCGAGAATCAAGCCAAGGGATACATTTTCAAAACTAATCTGTCTGCAAATGGACTTTTTTAAACACCATTGCAATTTTTTCCATTGATATTCCTTTGTTGTTATGTCTTGGTAATTTGTATCCAAGCTGATTAATCGAGTTATCACGATCATTTTTTAATAATCAATCGCGATCACTCAATGCAATAAACTTGCAAGCCTAATATGACCCTGAGACTTCTGAGATGTGAACATGTGATCCAGGTGTGATATATAAATCCTTATTACTATTCCTATTCTCAATCTTGATCTTATACATTCATCCAGAATGGGTGATCTGAGGCTGTGTTATATGCGTCCTTGTGCTTGTTCTGTCTTGTGTACATAGCTTCTACACTCCATCCATTTATTGTCTAATCACTTTAATAATTGTATAGTTCTGTTTCTAGCTATGCCATACCCATTTCTTATTCTGGCTAAGCTCTTCGCACGTTGTTGTAATCAATTTGAAACTTAAAAACATGAATTCCCTGAATCTAAATTTCACATTAGCAATACTGTTGGCTATTTTGAAACTAATTTGACTGACCTATGGCAGCAACAGCTCCTAGTCAAGTTAGTTTCAAGATATTCAGCTGATTGTTTAGTAAATTGCAAATTTATAAAAGACATACAATTCAAGCACTTTCATGAAGTGCCATCGCCCCTTTCATGATGAATTGCCCCTATTATGACAGACCATCTTTTTGATTGTACTGTCAGGTAACAAGTGACATATTTTATTGTGACATACTTGATGACAGATCAGATTCTTCATTGTAAAAGAGAAATGAATATGCAGGTCAGGTTATGATCTATCGCCACTGATTGCACATGTTATTCTTAATAATTGTCATGTTTAGTTTAGATGGTAATTAATGTAGCAAGCAGAGTATTTGTGCAAGATGTATCTGTATACATGTTTTGATAAGCTATCTTATTGATGTATCAGGAAGCCTACCAGCCGGTATGAAGTGTTACAACTGAAGAAGACACTGGACAATCTGCTGCTAAAGTGTGGCATTAATGACATTAGCAATGAAATCAGTGGTCCTACACAGGTGAGTAATATTAACCCTTTCACTGACAAATCCATGAAAAATTAAATTCTTTGCAATGTAGAACTGATTTTGTTGAATTAAAAAAAAAAATGTATTTGACTGGAAGCCGTTGTTGCCTAAGACAGCAACAGCTTCCAGTCAAATTAATTTCAAAATATCGAACGGGTTTCATAATAATCAAGATCTGTAAAGAAAGTTGAAATATGTGCTTAGGAAATGCTCATTTGCAGATCATAAGAAGAATGTTATTGAAAATTGACCAATGGAATGACTGGCTCGGTTATCGAGCCAGTCATTCCAATGGTCAAATTTCAAAAACTGCTGTTGGCCTGCAAATGGATATTTTTCAAGATCAGTGCAAAGGCTGGTTTTGGTCTGTTTGATCATTAGAGTGCTGTAATGTGTCTTGTAATGTGCACTCACATTTATAGGAGATGCTTAGCCTTTTTCAATGGCACAAACCAGATACGCAAATTCTTTATGATGTAAGAGCTTTGCTGTTGGATACGTTGAAATTAATTTGACAGGGAGCTGTTGCTGCCTCAGGCAATAGGAGATTTCAGTCAAATAAATTTCTAAATATTCAACAGCCTTTATGTATGGTTGCATTTAGCTTGAAATTAACACTGTCATTCCAGAGATGTCATGATTAGGATTTATGAGAGAGGATGTGGGTGGGTTATGTTTATGGTCTTTAAAGGATTTATGAGGTACGAAATTGTGAATAATTCCATTGCAAATGTGGAATTAGTTAGCTTGATATATGAGTATGGCTTCACGCGTATCACAGAAATGAATAAAGTATTGATGTAGAATGTAGATTTAATTTGTTCCCCAAAACTCTATTTGATACTCACGTGAAGCTTTCCTATTTGGCAATAACGTGACTAAGTATTGCTTTAATCACGTATTGTTTTGAATATGAAAGTCGTGCACAAGAAGTTTGTGATAATAACTTCAGAATATCAATGTTTTCTGCGTCGCTTTCAGATGCACAACCTGCTGGAACTCATCAAGAAGGAGCAGAATATCTATAACATTATATTTCATGAACTCATCAGACAAGTGAGTACTAATATAACAGAACTGAAACTGTTGTCAAGTTTGTTAAGATGACCAAAGGGACTACTGCAGTAGTCTTGAGAAATCTGCATTTGCAGGCCAAAAGAAGAATATATTTCACAATGTTCGACTGATGACTGACTCGAGCCAGTCATTCCAGTCATGCCGGTGGTTATTTTTCAAAATTTTCATCTCTTAGCCGGCAAGCATATCTTTATCAAGCAGAAATTCTTGATATTCCTGACAAATCTTGATCATTAAATGATTAAGCAATCAACTTGTACTACACTAGTCACATCCTCTCCAAGCTACCCTTACCACTCTGATGTCAAAATTTAAAATTTTTAAATTAAATTAAAAGATGAACTGGTGTTCATTTTTCAACAAATTTGGTGGAAGATGGTGCTGTCGTAAACACCAACATCATCCACCAAATTTGTTGAAAAATGTACACCACTATCTTTTCTATTAACACTAAAATATAGAATATTGGCATGAGACGGGTACGGGTTAAACAATCACATTGGCCCACCCAACCGAATAAACATTCTACTTCGAATAATACTTACCAGATGTACTATTATGATAATGTCTATTATCTAGTCTAGCTCAAAATAAACAATTAAAACTCCGCACTCTCCTGGTCCTGCCCATACTGTGTCCGGGAATACCATAGCCGCAGGTACCGAGTCTACTCCCAATCACAGTCAGATTCGTCTATTTTGCGCTTTTTCAAAGTCGTGTTTTTTAGAGTGCTCAAATTTTGCAATTTAAGCAGTTAATCAGTTGTGTTGGACGATTACATCGCTGGAATTATGGAGGAACTCGGAAAGTCATCACAGGGGCAGGTTGTATCAATCTAGAATTTATACATTCGTGCCATAATGACTGTGTGAAATTTCCTTAAATTGGCACATTTTTTATAATGTTAGCCATTGTTGGAGTCGCTTCTGTACCCGTTGACTTTTAGTTTTAATTCGGGTACTCGGTTAATTTTCTCTTGCGACTCGGTTCCTCTAAGATGGATGCGTCCTTGGCCAAGATGGCGGCGCCCATGAATTATGTCGTTCTTGCCTTGGTGTGTCCAGGCACTCTGTTGTCGCCGATATTAGCTCTCGCTTAGTTGTCGAGGGTGTTTGTAGTGATCGGCGATTTATTCTTGGTTATTTAACGTTAGTTAAAGGCTAAGTTGTGTTTTTAAAAAAAATTTTCACTCAAAAAAGTTTCAAATATTTCCTGCCTAAGACTTGTTATCATTAATTTAAGAGAAGTTAATGTGTTTAAGAAATCTTAACTATCAAGTCTATTGTGCGTATTGCTCGTCATCACTTGTCATGTGCAGCGTTTTAATTCTTCTCTGTGTTCGCAGAAACCGAAGAACCCAGATACGTTGTGCCAGAAGTGCAACAGGTTCATGAAACGGAAGTATCTGGGTCATCACTGCGTGGCGTGTGCGAGGTGTAAGGTCGGAAGCCCGTGTGATGTGTGCGCCAAGTGGTCGTCGGCAATGGTGGCTGAGTTTGACAGGGATCGACGGGCGAGGCTGGAGCGTATAGAGAAGGATAAGGCAGTGAAGCGGCAGCAAGCGTCGTTGGTTGGACTGGAAGGTCGGCTGAATGAGAGGATGGATTCAGCACTGGGCGTATGGGCGGCCCAGTTCAAGGCCATGTTTGATTCATTACAGTCCACGGGCCCGGTGAGGCAAGCTGGTGCAGGGCAACCATTAGGTGGTCCGGCTAGTTCTGCTGAGGGTCATGCACCTGACCCTTCTCTGTCCTCGGCTCAAGAGCCGTCGGTAGAGGAGGAAGAGTTCCTGTTGATGGAAGATTCCGGCATGCCGGATCTGTCAATGTCGGCAATGCCTAGTACGTCCCAGGGGTCTCCCTCGGGATTTGTACGGGTTTGCCAGGCGGATGGTGATGTCGACGTTCCGTCGGGCATTTTTCATCCGTCGTTTGTGCAACCGGATATGCCGGCGGAGCCGTGGTTTGCGGTTCCAAAGGCTATCCCGACGGCGTTAGGCGCGGCTCCTATCGGAGTGACCGTGCCAGCCGTGATTGAGGCGCTCGTAGTCC
The DNA here is from genome assembly GCA_034401795.1 of Chaetoderma sp. LZ-2023a. NCBI lineage: Eukaryota > Metazoa > Mollusca > Caudofoveata > Chaetodermatida > Chaetodermatidae > Chaetoderma > Chaetoderma sp. LZ-2023a. The sequence goes on along the minus strand of CM067362.1, from coordinate 21,357,018 downwards.
CGGATCCCGTGTTGGAGCCGATGGACTGCGGAGAATCCGTATCCGGCGGTTCGTTGGATACTGGTGCCGCTGGTAGTCGCGCTATGGATGCGCTCTGTCCTGGCAGAGAGGTTCATCGTAGCGTTCAGCAGGGATCGTCGGTGGCCCTCTCGTCTAAGGGTGAGAGGGATGATGAAAACGGAAGTTCTTTAATGGACGATTCCGCTTTCTGCGCCGAGGCTGAATGGGTGCAGGTCCTTGGATGGATGACCAATCGTCTCGGGTTGGCATCGGATCTAGGATCTCAGCGCGATCCGGCGATGGAGCGGATGTCAGAGCGTGCGGCTAGCGCTTTGTCCAGTGGCTCTTCGGCCATGCCTACACTCCCCTTGGACACGCAGACTTCTGACATGTTGGAAGTTGCGGCATATCGTCTGGTTCAGCCAGACTATGCGTTGCCCAAGGCCCCGAAGGGGATAAGGAGTAGGGTCCGTTTTCCGGAGCAGGCCTATCATCAGTACGCCAGAGTTCCACGGCTTTCCGTTGCGGAACGTGAGGCGCTGAATAGGCCGTTGGCTGGGAAGGCCAAGGGGCGGTCACGTCCGTTGGTTTCCCAGACCAACAAAGACCCGTTTAATGAGCTCACGCTCATTGAGGATGCGGCTAGGGCAGCCATGGCTGCGCTGTCGCACGGGTGTACCGTCTTGCAGGGTATGCTGGACTGCACGGCGGAAGGCGGACAGGTGCCAGAGGCTGCTCCCGGAGTTGTTCGGGACACCATGCGCCTGTCTCAGGATTGCCTGGCCAGGGTGATCACGAGAACTTTAGCAGAGCGACGGAGAATGGTTCTCGATTGTGTGGAACCAGGACCGGAAATGAGGGCAGCGTTATCTTCCGCACCTTTCATAGGTCCAGGCTTGTTCGGCGGCTCGGCACGACAAGCGCTTTCTAAAGTTGCATCGATGGTGGCGGAGCAAGAGGTGGTCGGCAAGTCGTGGAAGTCGACCAAGAGGACTCAGCCGCAACAGTCCTACCGTCAACACCGACAGGAGCAGCAGAGGCAGCGTCCTAGATCGCCCTTCCGTCCTTCTGCCCGTGATGCCCATGGGTCATCCGGAGCACAAGGGCCTGGCCGTTCGTCCACATACAAGCCCTCTAGTAAGAGGCCGTATGAGGACGACAGGAAGGGTGGCGGTTCGGGCCGTGGCGGCTACCGTAAGGATAGTCGTGGCGGCGGTTCCGGACCGTCATACCACAAGAAGCCGCGGGGCGGCCGTGGGGCTCGTTCCTGACGGCTTTCCTGCGGAATCAATACCGGCGGCTTTGGAAACAAATGGAGTCGAGAATCTTCACCCAAGCGATTTAGCGTCTTGTCGGCTAATCTCGACCGACAACTGTGTGCAGATTCCTTCCGTCGGAGGCAGACTTCAGCTATTCCTAAGCCAATGGGAACAGGTCGTGCGCGACTATTTAGTCTGTCAGTGGATAAGAAACGGCTACGATCCGGACTGGCTCATCCATCAATCGTTAGTTCCGTTAACCTCGACTCCAATATGGACTCCTATTCCAAGGGAATTAGACCGTCTAGTTGCCATTCAGTCAGAGATAGAATCGCTTCGTCAGAAGAAGGCGATTCACCTGGTCGCCGATCAGTCATCACTGGGCTTCTATTCGATTATGTTCCTAGTTCCGAAGCGTACCGGAGGGTGGAGACCAATTCTCAATCTCAAACCGTTGAACAAATTTATTCTTTCTCCCAGGTTTCAGATGGAGACGGTAGCAGCAGTGATGACAGGGCTCAGGAAAGGCATGTGGGCGGTATCAATAGATCTGAAGGATGCTTATTTTCATATTCCAATGTCAATTCCCTTTCAGAAGTACCTGCGGTTTGCATTCCAAGACACTGTTTGGGAATTCAATGCTCTTCCATTCGGCCTGACCACGGCTCCGAGGGTCTTCACCAAGGTGGTTCTCGCCATGACTTCTTTACTTCGCAGGAGAAACATAGCTGTTCACACTTACATAGACGACTGGCTGCTAAAGGCGGGGAATCCAGTCACTCTGCGCAGCAATCTGCAGGTAGTCCTAGACTTATTGAAGAAGCTAGGATGGATTGTGAATCTAGAGAAATCAGAACTGACTCCATCCCAGGAGTTTGTTTATCTGGGAATTTTTTTCAATCTCAGGGACGGCGTAGCTTTTCCGGCGGAGAGCAGAGTCAGAAGCCTGATTGCAGTACTGGAGTCAGTTTCTCTAGGAGCCTATCTGACGGCGCGTCAATTTCTCAGAATACTCGGTTTACTAGTATCTCTGGAGAAGGTGGTGCCATATGCGGCGCTCAGGCGCAGGCCGATTCAGATGTATTTGATGTCGTTCTGGTCACAGAGAACAGATCCGTTATCTCTGAGAATACCAGTAAGAGAACCATTGATATTCCACCTTCAGTGGTGGTTGTCAGAACAGAATCTCCTGCGAGGTGTTCCTCTACAACCTCCTCAACCTCAGATGTCCATATTCACGGATGCATCATTGACAGGTTGGGGAGCGGTATTGGACAATCAGTCAGTGTCAGGGGAATGGGATCGGACCAATGCGCAGAAACATATCAATGTGCTCGAGCTATTAGCGGTGGTATTAGCACTGCAGAAGTTCGAGAGTCTAGTTCAAGACAAAATTGTCCTAGTAAGGACAGACAACTCAACAGTGGTGTAGTATTTGAACCGCCAGGGCGGGACAAGATCACCGGAGTTGTGTATGATGGTTTGGAACCTTCTGCTGTGGTGCCAAGAGAGGAATATTATTCTTCGGGCAGCACACATTCCAGGAAGATTGAACATCTTAGCGGATGCTCTCAGTCGAAGGACGGTTTGTCGTCCGACGGAATGGCAGCTCAACCAAGTGGTAGCGGAGGTTCTATTCAAACAATGGGGCAAGCCAAATGTCGACCTATTTGCAATGCAGAAAAACGCAAAGATGGTCACGTACGTGTCACCGATCCCGGACCCGTTAGCTCTAGCAGTAGACGCACTGGCGATAAGTTGGAAGGGAATGTACGCGTATGCGTATCCTCCAACAATTCTCATCCCGAAAGTTCTGGCAAAGATAAGAGAGGGGATGTGCCAAGTACTACTGATCGCTCCTTATTGGCCAGGCCGATCATGGTTTACGGATCTGCTGGACCTTCTGGTCTGCAGTCCAATCCCTCTTCCAGACACAAGAGATGTAATCTCTCAGAACAAGGGTCTGTACCTTCACGACAGACCAGAAATGTTCAAATTGACTGCATGGATGTTGTCAAGCAGCGTGCAATTGAGGGTGGCTTTTCTGAGCAAGCAGCGAAGTTTGTTGCTTCGGCCAGAAGAGTTTCAACCACAAAAACATATAATTATAGAATCAACAAATTTGCACAGTGGTGTGAGAGAAGAGATATTGATCCCTTTTCTGCATCTGTTCAACACGTAGCAGATTTTATCTGTCATTTATACGAAGTTGACAAACTTGTACCTTCTACCCTAGCAGCATATAAGTCTGCATTAGCTTCTGTCATTCCTAGTCTCACCATTGGGGGAGCGGAGAATGACACCTTGAATGAAGTTATCAAAGGAATGAGCAATCTGCGACCTAGACAGCCAATTCCTATCCCATCATGGAATCTATCTCTTGTTCTACAGGTTTTAGGGCATGCTCCCTTTGAACCGATTAGATCTATTGACATTAAACTGTTAACTATTAAATCAGTTTTCTTGGTTGCAGCAGCGTCGGCGAGAAGGAGAAGCGAGATTCATGCGCTTTCTGCCGAACAAGACCGTTTTGTCGTCACGGGTGAAGGTTTAAGATTACTTCCACGTCTTTGTTTCCTGGCAAAGAATCAGTCACTTAAATATCCAGGACAGCCGATCAATTTGCCAAGTTTAACTAGACATGACCCAAATTCTTGTGCTTGGTGTCCTGTCAGATGTCTAAAGATGTATAAGAAACGTACTTCTGAGTGGAGAGACGACCCGAAATCTCTGTGGTTATGTCTCAAAGCTCCCCATTTACGTGCTTCGAAAGATACTATTTCTCGTTGGATAGTTGACGCTATTCAGATGTCGCACAAGATCGCTACAGGAAAGCAGATTGATCGTGCGAATGCCCATGAGGTCCGAGCACTAGCAGCATCATCGGCCCTTTATAAGGGTGTCTCTTTAGAGCAGGTGATGTCTGTAGCACAATGGCATGCCGAGTCGTCATTCACTGATTTCTACCTTCGAGACATCTCCAGCACACTTAATCCAGTAGCCGTCGCCAATCTGTCGAACCTAAACTAAGCCACGTCCGACCACTACTTCGCACACATCACAAAAGCCTTCCGCCTACACTGACCAAGCGCTATGCACATGACTGAGTACGACCGTGGATTGGGCCTAGCTCCTGTGATGATCAATAACAGATCGACCACTCAAAAATGGTGAGTGTTTACATTAATTAAGTGACTATAAATATATTTACTTCCAGTCGAAATACCAGACTGAGTAAGTGAATAGTCTGGTACAAGAGTATATTTATCCTCTCATACAGACATGAGACTCATTCCAATTTGAAAATCTAATCGATATACTGATAGTTTTTTTCAAAGATTTGAAGTTGTAGTAGCTTCTTTGCACTCTACTGGACTGCCCTAGCTGAGACTTGGGGCTGACACGGGTCTGGTGGGTGTTGCATCCCCATGGACATCCCTCTGGTTTTGTGCGGACAAAAGAGGGGGGGGAGCGCGGTCTAGACCATGGAAGTTTAGCACTCTATGAGTCAGATAGCAGAACCCAAGCGTATGCCAGGGTTTTAGTCTCTTCACAACCTTCTCTGTTGGATGGTTGATGAGTGCTGGTTCGAGCCTCACCTCCTCCCACCGGCATTTCCTGGCTGTCGAAATCCGGAGTTTATCATAATAGTACATCTGGTAAGTATTATTCGAAGTAGAATCAAAAAAGCATCCGCTTTTGTTTCTACGAGAATTCTTAATCCTTACCAGATGTACTATGGCCCTGCCTCAGCCGCCCCGCTGAGGTGAGGCTGAGCTGCTTTCGCAGTTTGCCAAGGCAAATATAAGACGAATCTGACTGTGATTGGGAGTAGACTCGGTACCTGCGGCTATGGTATTCCCGGACACAGTATGGGCAGGACCAGGAGAGTGCGGAGTTTTAATTGTTTATTTTGAGCTAGACTAGATAATAGACATTATCATAATAGTACATCTGGTAAGTATTAAGAATTCTCGTAGAAACAAAAGCGGATGCTTTTTTGAGTCACAATAAATCCAAGCCCAATTAAACAATCACCTTGTCTTCTGGCTGCATTACACATGCACATTGTCTTACTCCATGTTCCATTTAACAGTCACATTTTCTCCAGGCCCCATTATACCACATGGAGTGCCGCATAAACCAGTCACATTCTGCCACTTCCAGTCAAATTACTTTAAATATATTAAAATGAATATTCCATGAAGTATAATCAGTGTGTTATAGTTGTCTAGTTGGTTTTGTGTCCACATTTCCCATCATGCCTGAGCTGGCTTTCATTTAACATGATTCACACCCTTAGTATACCCACAATTTGTGACAGTAGATGTCAACTTTGAGTAAGAAACCAGCTTCTCTTAAATATAGGTTAATTTTGTGTCAAAATCTTATTAAATGAGATTTTAGATAAATTTAACCCTATCAACCAGAAATATTCTTTTAACCCTTGAGAAATTCCAATGTCTCAAATTCACGACAACTCTAGAGGAAATCTGTTTAATAATTTGAAATTAATTTGACTGGAACCTGTTGAGGTCAAATTAGTAACAAAATATTCATCAAAATATGTACATCAAAATGAATTTGTCATTTCTGGTTAATGAAAGTTAAAGGGTTAACATTTACTAGTATTTGTGTAATTTGATTGTTTTATCGACATACGTCGACATTTACGCTCATTTCTTTTTTAGGTGAGTATTGAATGTAGTGATCGAGGAGAGTTACTAGCAGAAGTCAGAGCGAGGTACAGTAATCTGCTGAACAAAGTACCGCATCAGATCAGAAGGTGGGAAGATATACATTCTGCAGGTTATCAAAAAATCTGTTAACCCTTTAATGGTCAAGCCGGCCAAAACAGGCCTCTGCAGTGGTCCTGGGAAATGTCCATTTTGCAGGTCAAGGGAAGACCATTTTTGAACATTTACTACTGTAAAATTTCTTGACCAAATTTGATCATTAAAGGGTTAAATCTGCCATATCAATTTGTAAAACACTAAACTAGAATTATCTTTCTGAATCAAATCCACTAAATTGGGACTCTGAATTGTAGATGATTACGATCACTAAATTTCCCAACTTGGAATTAGATATACAAGCCTTCAGAGTTGTAAGAACAAATATACAAACAATAATTAACCATTTAACCACTACTCTAAACCTAAAACTGCAGTGGTCTTGAGAAATGTCCATTTACAGAGCAAGAAAAGACTATTTTTGAAAATGTACCATTGGAATAACTGGCTCGATAACTGAGCCAGTCATTCCAGTGGTAAATTTTCAAAAATAGTCTTTCTCGGTCTGCAAATGGACATTTTCTATGAGAAATTTTTAATTTTCTTGAACAAAATTCAAGGGTTAAAGGGTTAATTGCCAAGATTGGTGGAAGAAAGTTTCTCAGTGAATGCCCATTTAGAGGCTAAGAGATTTTTTTTTTTTAATTTACCACTGAAATGACTAACTTATATATTGAGCCATGAATTCGAGTGAAAGCTTTTCAAAAGTGCAATTGGATATTCCTCAAAACCTGTATAGAAACAGGTATTGGCTGCCTTAACCATTAACAGTTTAATAAATAGATTTTTGAATATTCCTTATTTCTTTGATGGATTTTGACCACTAAAGGGTTAATGATCTAGCCATATATCTAAAATTTTCAAAAATACATTGTTTCCTTCCCATACATTCACCTGGATAATTATTATTTTATAGGAGTTATGTCCCTACACTTAACCCTTTCACCAGTCTCAATCTCGGGGGGAAATGAACGGGAAAGCTGTTGAATATTTTGAAATTAAAAATGGCTGGAAGCCATGGCTGCCTAAGGCAGCAATGGTTTCCAGTCATATTGATTTCAAAATATTCAACAGAATATGCTATACATCGTAAAGAATTTACTTTTTCGGGGATCTGTCATTGAGAGTGATTGATTGTGGTGTGATTATTATACCCAGACATTTCTGGGGAAAAAATGAAATCATGTGTGTCCATCTGTCTGCTTGACTATCTCCTCAGAAACAATTTGATGAAATTCAACCAAATTTGTTATATTATAATACCGGATTACAAGACAATGTTTATATTAGGCTCCAACCTTGGGGGTATGCGGGGGACCATCAAAATGGGGGTGGGTTGGGGGGTGGGGTGGTGAGGGGGAGCATGTTGATTTGCGATGGCGCACTATCGACTGCACATTCTAGTTGTTGTTTATTGTTCACAGTTTACATGATGAGGTTCTGGCACAGAGAGCACTGGACAGGAGACTTACAGAGGAGTTAATGAGATTCAAGTCCACCATAACAATACTGACAAAGTAAGACATTATAATACAGTACTAGTGACACAATTCATGCACACATTTTCCATTCACATAGCTCTAGTTATGATTCAAATGAAAAATGGAATATCATGACATGTTTCAAAGCATTAACAAAATTCTGCACACCGTTGTTATACGGTTGGTTCAATTCTATGCAATGATCGTTGATGTTTAAAGGTTATAGTCAATAGAGAAATCCAGTTTCTCAGTCAATTATATAATGTCATAATCAACAACGAATGTTTAGGCTGACATCATAATCAATTACATCATGAATGACTCGATTTAGTCAGTCTTAAGCACTTAATAGTCTGTCCGGTTGTACGACTTATATGTCGTTACTATTTAATAACCATTCTGTTGAATATTTTGAAACTAATTTGACTGGGTGCCATTGCGCAACAGCACCAAGTCAAATTAGTTTCAAAATATTAAACAATTTAACTGTATAGTTTTCTGGAAATTTAGATTCAGAGAGTGCAGGGATCGATCGATCCCAACATGAACAGACTGTGGGTTGAGCTTAGCTAGAGATGTGTGGGGCATAGATAAAATTGGATTCCTCTGTTATACAATTTGTCCACCAGAAGGATGTATCTAGGATTAAATGTTTATGTCATAGTAGTCTTTTGCAATTAAGATTTTAAGATCATATTGTTACATGAATATATTATTAGTTTACAAGTGTTTTATAGGGAGCATAGACTTGTACGACCTGCACAAATGTAGTGTTTCCTGACCATAGTTATAGAAATACCAATTGTATTTCTCAGAGCGAAGCAAGGAAAATACCATTGTTTGCACAAGTCATACAAGCCCGTATATCATTTGCATAGAGACTTAGTCAACAGTCGGAGGGATGAATTAATCATACACACGTTATCTAAGCCAATCCATTAACAAGATTTATCATGTGACTTCCGTGACTGGGTAGTAATAATTCATATTTTAGTTAAGCAATAAACTTCTAGGAAGAATAGTCATCCACAAGATGAATAGGGTAATAAGGTGGATATGTTCAATCATTGCAATGTATCTAAGTATGTGTGCATGGCTATCAGTATCATTATGATCATAGTTATACATGTAGTCAGGGCATTGCGGCATGACAGGGAATCGAACCCACAAGCGGGGAAGCGCCAAACATTATAGCCCACAAACGCTTCCACCACACCAATGCTGCAAGACAAAAGTCTTACTTTGCCGTTGAGGCTTTCACGATGTGGGTTTCTGATACACCGTGGAATTCTGCGTGGTCTCTGTGATGTATATACAGGTGAGGTACTGTGTGGCCCTTTGTGCATATAAATCACTAACTGGCTAGCCAGTTACAGTAATTACGGTCAAAATCAGCTACCACGGAATTCCACTGTGTATCACAAACCCACATAGCGCCTCACCGGTAAAGTAAGACCTTTGTCTTGCATCATTGGCGTGGAGGAAGCATTTGTGGGCTATAATGCTTGGCGCCTTCGTTGGTTGTGGGTTCCATTATGATAATATTTGACAATTTACCCCCTCAAACTGGCCAAATATCCACTTGCCGACCAAAAGAAGACTATTTTTTAAAGTTTACCACTGGAGTGCCTGGCTCAATAATCAAGCCAGTCATTCCAGTGGTAAATTTTCAAAAAAATATTGTTCCGATCGCCTGCAAATGGACATTTTTGAAGTTTACATTTTCTAGAAAAAATGTAATGATTAAAGAGTTAGTGGTATGAATTTTGTTGTGTTGTTCTCAGTGAGCTTTCTGATGTGACGGACCATGATATCACTGTGACACATGAGGCACATACAGCACAGGATGATGTGAGTCACTCTACCATCGTAATCCATTAAACCCTCGAATTTGTTCAAGAAATTTCCATTTTCTCATAGAAAATGTCCATTTGCAGACCAGGAGAAGAAGATTTTTGAAAATTTACCATTGGAATGACTGGCTCGGTTATCGAGCCAGTCATTCCAGTGGTATATTTTCAAAAATACTCTTCCCTTGGTCTGCAAATGGACATTCAATAAGGAAATACGGGTTAATGGTGAAGTCGATCAAAATTAACTGCTGCAGTGGTTTTGAAAAATGTTAATTAGCCAACCAGGAGAACAATATTTTCGAAAACTTACCACTGGAATAACTTGCTTGATAACCAATCCAGTCATTCCAGTGGTAAATGTTCTGAAATATCTTGACCTCCAAATGAGTATTGGATGTTATTTATGAGAAAATGTAGAATTTCAGGACCAGTTTTGATTCGTAAAGGGATAAGAAGAGATTTCAGTATAAAGCTTTCAATGCATTGTTTAATTACAGGTATTCAATACGACCAACTAAATAAACCCAGTCTAAATTCCCAAAATCATAAGCGAGGCAGTCGTTCCAATTGTATTTCTCAAAAATAGCTTTGTCTACAAGTGGGCATTCACTAAGTAAGTTTTTATTCAAGGATTATGATGGTTGAATGTTTAAAAATAGCTTCCAGCAAAATTAATTTCAAAATGTTCTACAATATTTCTTGCTTCATCAACTACTTGTCTTGTGTTTTGTGATGTTGAGAGAATTTAAAATTGAATTACTTATATGTGTTTAGTTAAAGCTTGCCCTGCTTGAGGCACAGAGAAACAGCAGTTTGCTCACAGAGTACCATGATCTATACGAGCTACAGAGGTATCGCTTAGAACAACAAGTAATCGCCTTAACAGAGGAGAAAGAAATCTGGAGTATGGCCGCTTACAGTCTCGCTTTGAAGGTATGAACTTGAACAAACTGAAATATTACCTATATCACACCGAGCACTAACACAGCACTGTCAAACCATATCTCAGTTACAGGAGTATGCGCTAACAGTATATGTATAGTGAGCCAGAGATAGGTATATCAGCCATGGATCAATACAAATAAAATCCAGTGTTTTGCTGCAGTCTTTAGAAGTATAACAAAGCCTAAAATGTTAGATATGGTCAGGATGAAAGCTTGTAAACTTCATTGCACCAATGATAGTCTGGAACTCCACACTATTCATAGTATTCTATTTGTATATAGTCACCCAAACCTTTCTACAGTTAGTGTTGGGAATTGGTACTATTTTTGTGATCGATGATTGGTTTTATGTACTAACCGAATATCAATTAATGATTGATCATAACAGGTTCTCATTTTTACCCATTCTGAATGCAGTAATTATAGCATGTTCAAGGATAATTACCCCTTTCAAACCAAGTCGCAGGTATGACCGATTCTTAATAATTTAAGAAATATTCTGTTGAATATTTTGAAACCAATTTGACTAGAAGCTGTTGCAGCAACAGTTTCCAGTCAAATAAGTTTCAAAATATTCAACATGTTATTGGTATGCTTGCTTTGAAATTAACAGACTATTTCAGTGCTGAAAGAATTAATATCTTAGACTAAGGAGTAATACTATATAGTTGTAATAATTAAATTTAAATTCTTTTCCAAAAGGTATTCGTTTTCTAGCTTGACCAGTTCTAATATATTAACAAAGTCAATTTATAAACAACCAAAATCGATTTCTGAAACCATGATTGATCGATTGGTTGAACATGCAAACCAATCAATCATCGATCAAATCGATTAATCGGAACAACATTATCTACAGCCACAGTAAATAAAGCATGTCTGGTGACTTTAGTGGCGCAGGATTATGAGTTTCTGTACACAAGAATAAGGAGTTTAATAATTAATATATTGAAATATTTGGATAATGCCCACACCAATGGATGGATCTGATCTGTCACTCAAATATCTGATGTCATAATTAAAATACATCACTTGTTAGCTGGCGTAAATAGTGTATGAAAGTGACAAAGGTTCAGCGATATGTGTCTGAATTGTCTGTCCTTGGTGAATTTGCAATGTAATAAACATGATAAATAGGCAGCAGATGCTCCCAGTTAATATAGTTTCAAAATATTCAACGCCTTGTCTGTACAGTTACCTTGAAATTGAGATTTTGGGAATTCAGGGGTCAACATGTCAAAAATCTGCATACAAAGTGGGCTGAGCTTAGCTAGAAATGGGTGCAGCTTAGCTAGAAATGAGTGCAGCTTAGCTAGAAATGAGTGTAGCTTAGCTGGAAATGAGTGTAGCTTAGCTGGAAATGAGTGCAGCTTAGCTGGAAATGAGTGTAGCTTAGCTGGAAATGAGTGTAGCTTAGCTGGAAATGAGTGTAGCTTAGCTGGAAATGAGTGTAGCTTAGCTGGAAATGGGTGTAGCTTAGCTAGAAATGGGTGCAGCTTAGCTAGAAATGAGTGCAGCTTAGCTAGAAATGAGTGTAGCTTAGCTGGAAATGAGTGTAGCTTAGCTAGAAATGGGTGTAGCTTAGCTGGAAATGAGTGTAGCTTAGCTGGAAATGAGTGTAGCTTAGCTGGAAATGAGTGTAGCATAGCTGGAAATGGGTGTAGCTTAGCTAGAAATGAGTGTAGCTTAGCTAGAAATGAGTAGCTTAGCTGGAAATGAGTGTAACTTAGCTGGAAATGAGTGTAGCTTAGCTGGAAATGGGTGTAGCTTAGCTAGACATGAGTGTAGCGTAGCTGGAAATGAGTGTGGCATGGCTGGACATGGGTGTAGCTTAGCTGGAAATGGGTGTGCCATAGCTAGAAATGGGTGTGTCTTAGCTAGAAATGGGTGTGGCTTAGCTAGAAATGGGTGTGGCTTAGCTAGAAATGAGTGTGGCATGGCTAGAAATGGGTGTAGCTGAGCTGGAAATGGGTGTGGCATAGCTAGAAATGGGTGTGGCTTAGCTAGAAATGGGCCTGACTTAGCTAGAAATGGGTGTGGCTTAGCTAGAAATGAGTGTGGCATGGCTAGAAATTGGTGTGGCTTAGCTGGAAATGGGTGTGGCATAGCTAGAAATGGGTGTGTCTTAGCTAGAAATGGGTATGGCTTAGCTAGAAATGGGTGTGGCTTAGCTAGAAAGGGGTGTGGCTTAGCTAGAAATGTGTGTGGCTTATCTAGAAATTGGTGTGGCTAGCTATAAATGGGTGTGGCTATCTAGAAATGGGTGTGGTTAGCTAGAAATGGGTATCGCGTAACTAGAAATGGGTGTGGCTAGCTAGAAATGGGTGTGGCTCACTATAAATGGGTGTGGCTTAGCTAGAAATGGGCGTGGCTTGACTAGAAATGAATCCCTCTATTCGCGGATCAGCATTGACAACAGAGCATCATGAGTACATACATTATTATTTTAAAGAATATTCAACATCTTAGCTTACATTGAAAAGAATATATTGATGGTTTGGGAATGAAAGCGTTAAGTATCATATCTCCTTGGCCAATGGCCGCCAAGGAGCACTAACTCACTATGCTACGGTCTTCATCTTAGAAGTATTTTTGGATTATTATGCCAGGGTGTCCATGCTTCTATTCATCCACTAAATTTGGCTTCCATCTCCACACCTTGCATCCTGCTGAACGGATCTTCATCAAACTTTGTCAGACAGGTTTTATTTGGTGTCTCTAGAATAATAAACTTTATGGTTAGCCCTTTAAGTGTCAAGCCGGCCCAAGCCGACCTATGTAGTCATCTTGAGAAATGTCATTTGCAGACCAAAAGAAGACAATTTTTTAAATCATCCCGCTGGAATGACTGGGTCGATAACCAATCCAGTCACTCCAGTGGGAAATTTAAAAAAAGTCTTCTCTTGGTCTGGAAATTAACTTTCACTAAGCAAATATTTACCGTAAAAATTTGACTAAAGGACGCAGTTTTTTTGTCAAAATACATGTACTAGAAAGGGGACTGCGTCCTATAATCGAGAACATTCCTTTCGCACATTTTTGGGGCGAAATTTTTCTTAAAAATTCACAGATTATACCACGGAAATTGAACTAAATGTTACCCTAGACAATTCGCGCCGCCTGACGACTATGTTTAATGTAGACTAAAAAAACACCAAGCGGAGGTGAAATTATTAAATTGGGGCGCCTAAATATTGCTTATTCTTTAATACATATCACTTATTACATCAAAATTAATCCAGAATTTGACATAAAATGGCGTCGAGAAAAGATACGTGTATAAATCACGTGATTCGCCTCCAATCGCAAAAGATCTTTATTCTAATTAGAGCGAGTACTCGGATCTAAATATTCTGGACTCGGAAATTGCTATATATCATCATTGCGCGATAGGAACTGAATGTTCCCGTACCCGTTTGATAACCAACTCCTGTTAGCGCATAAGATTACACAGCGCCTCCAATCACAAAAGAGCCAGATAACCAACTCCCGTTAGCGCATAAGATCACACAGCGCCTCCAAACGCAAAAGAGTCATTACAACTAGTGACCATCTGAATATTCCCATACCCGTTTTAGAACCAACTCCCGTTAACGCATAAGATTACACAGCGCCTCCAATCACAAAAGAGCCAGATAACCAACTCCTGTTAGCACATAAGATCACACAGCGCCTCCAAACGCAAAAGAGCCATTACAATCTGTTTCTATCACGCGATTTCTATGTTTTCAAGGAGACATTTTATGCCAAAATTAGATTGATTTTGATGTAATAAACAATCTTTATTGAAGATACACGCTATTTAGGCAGTCCTATTTAATAATTTCTCTTCCACCATGATAATTTTAGTCATGCATTAAACAAAGCGCTGAGTGATGGTTATTTTTTATACCAATTTTCGATTTTTTAAAGGTACGTTTTTTCTAAATTTAACAGCATCTTATACTTGATTATAGGTTTTTTGGGCGGATTTTGGTCAAATTGGGACAGCGTCCTATATTCGAGGGCGGCCTTTAGTCGAGAAATTACGGTATATTTTCTTGACCAATCATGAGCATTGAAGGATTAACCATTTCACTGACAAATCCTTGAAAAAGTAAATTTTTGGTAATATAAAACTTATTCGGCAGCAACGGCTTGCAGTCAAATTAATTTCAAAATATTCAACAGTCTTGGTGTATGGTTACCTTGACAATGAGATATGTGGAATTCACCTGGTGAAATGGTTAAAGAGATCAGGTAAGCCAATTGTGTAATTTATGTTGATTGGTAATCAATGATGTTTGACTGAAAGCTTGATATGCAGATTGCCCTTGCTGGCTCGAGGAATTCACTAAATTTACTTTTATCAAAAGGTAAACAAAATTGATAACTGATAATGCAAATGTGAGATCAGTAATTTCTGATTCTCATCCTTGTTCTTGTTGGTATTGATTTGAAAATGTTATTTAAGTTGACAAACAGTGACTGTTTACTCGTCACGTTTGTTCTTGTGTTGTTCAGGTAGCTGAGGAGAATAAGCTGGTGTCTGCTAAGCGTATGCACATCAGTGAGAAGTCCTGGGCTAAGCTGGCCAAACATTTCACCATACTGCTTAGTGATAAAGATACAGAGATACTCACCAAAGTACAGGTACATGGGGCTCATGTGATCAGTGTGTTGAAGATTTTGAAAATAATTAGTCTGAGAGTCTTTGCCATCTAAATAAGACAAGAATGACTTTCGGATAGTTTGTTTTTAATAATAATCCGCAGGATTTTTGTCTCGCCTATGAAGCAGGAAGGGAGACATAGGTATCACTTTTCCCATGGCGACATTCTCAACGTTAAGTTGTTGCGTTTAAAAAATCATTTACATTTATATTTCAGAATTGCTTCGTACTACCAGAACTAAACTTGGACACCTGGTTTTCTATGCCATAAGGGAGAGGTGTGCTGGTAGGTAGTTCACTAGGTCAAAGGTCATGGTCATTCTAACATTGCTATTTGACCTCTGCTTTTTCAACGTTAAGTTTTTGCGTTTAGCAATTCATTTACATTTCAGAATTGCTTCATACTATCATAAATAAACCTGGACACATGCTTCCCTATGGTATATGGAAGATGTGTGCTGATAGTGAGATCACTAGGTCAAAGGTCAGCCATTCTGACATTGCTATTTGACCTCTGCTTCTTCAACGTTAAGTTGTTGAATTTAGCAAATCATTTACATTTATATTTCAGAATGGTATCATACTACCAGATCTAAATTTGAACACATGGTTCCCCATACCATACGGGAGATGTGTGTTGATAGTGGGGTCAAATGTCAAGGTCATTTTTGACATTGCTATTTGACATCTGCTTTTTCAACATCAAGTTTTTCCGCTTAGCAAATCATTTATATCTATATTTCAGAATTACTTCATACTACCAGAACTAAACTTGAACACATGTATCCTTATGCTGTAAGGAAGATGTTTGCAGATAGTGAGGTCACCAGGTCAAAGGTCAAGGTCATTCTGACATTGTTATTTGACTCTGTTCATTAATCCTATTGGAACTAATCTTGGATACAGGGTTACCTATAATGTTAGGAAGCAGCGTGATAACATTGAGATAATAAGGTTAAAGGTCAAGGACACTGTAACAAACAGGAGAGAGGCGAGACATTTAATTCCGTGGAATTCTTGTTCACAAATTCCATCTGGAAGATGTATATATAATGAATAGGCCAGCACAGATTATTAGAATTTTGTTAATTTTGTGAGACAAGTGTGTGGTTAAAAACATGATCAAATTATTAAGTTTCCTTTCGATAGTCATTATCTGATAAGTTTTTTATGTCAGTAATTAGCCCTTTAACAATCATATCAGCCAAAAATGGCTTTAGCAGTGGTCTTGAGAAATGTCCATTTGCGGACCAAAAGAAGACTATTTTTGAAAATTTACCACTGGAATGACTGGTTCGATAGCCAATCTTATGAGAAAATTTAAATTTTCTTTAATAAATTTTGAGGGTTAAAGCTCTTAAACGTGACTGTCACATTAGCTAAAAGTAATATTTTACAGTACACAATATACCCTTTAATGTTCTTAACAAAATAAAAATAGTTCCCTATTGAACGTCCATTTGCAGGCCAAGAGATGACTATTTTTGAAAATTTACTACTGAAATTATGATCTGTCTTATCAAGCCAGTCATTCCAGTGGTAAAATTTCAATGATAGTCTTCTGTTGTCCTGCAAATGGACATTTCTCCAGACCACTGCATAGTTGACCATTAAAGGGTTAGGCCACTGATGCTAATTTTATGTGTATGCTGTTCATACAACTTTCCTGTGAGGTTTCTAATTAGGCTTTGGAATTTTTAGGAGACAGCACTGAAGTAACATACTAAACTGACTATCACAGGATCACAGCTCTGTCCTGACTGTAACGTAATTGTTAAAAAGTTTAGACAGTTGCCTTTTTCTATCCATGAGTAGAAATGTGTACTGTTATGCTGAATAGACTGACACCTAAAACCAGCCGACATAGGATATGAGCATGACCGCGAAAATATGGACCTGAATAGATGCCATCTAAAGAAATAATCCTTAGGTTCAGTGGTCTAATGTCATGATTTAAAAACGTGTGCATATGTGCTATAACTGCGACTATGCAACTTTGCAAAAAAAATTTACAAATATTTAATGAACTGACAGCCAGACTGACATGGTGACTGATACCAGCTGAGGAAGACAGCAACAGCTAGGAATCTACAGTGATTGTTGGCGGCCTGTTTCTGTTTCACTGTACATAACAGATCCCATGAGTTATTTTCCAGATATAGTAAGGGCAAGTAATTCTTAAGAAAATTACTGTTTATGCATTAAAACCTGTCTTAAGTGGCCACCTTATGGAATATAAGCAATAGAAAGTCTTCTCTATAGCCAAGTTGTCTCTTAGCACACATAACATGCTATCAAACATGTCTTCTGGAGTGAAAAGATGTTGAAATTTTAACCCTTTCGCTGATGACTTCCCCATATTTCAATTCTAGGGTCAACCATGCAGCAAACATGTTCAATATTTTGCAATTAATTTTACTGGAAGAATTAATTTGAAAATATTCAACAGAAAATGCTCTACATGGCAAAGAATTTACTTTTTCAGGTATTTGTCATTGAGAGGGTTAACTCTTTTGACCACCATGGCTTAACTCTTTGATGGTCAAGCCAGCCAAAACCAGACTAGTGGTCTGGAAAAATGTCAATTTGTAGTCCAAGAGAAATGAAATTTTGAAAATTTACCACTGGAATGGCTGGCTCGATTATCAACCCAGCCATTCCAGTAGTAAATTTCCAAAAATATATTTCTTTATGTCTGCGAATGGACATTGACCAGGCAAAATTTCAAATCTTTTTGATCAATCTTGACCAGTAAATGGTTAAAGAAGGAGCAGACTCCAGAATGCACTGTGCCTTTAAACATGTTTCTATATACTGTTTAAGTACTGTTGTTAATATATGCAGGGTTTTGTGGAGAATTGGCGTGACCTCGTGGAAAACTTTAACTTGTGTGTCGTGAAAAGTGAAGAAGAAATGAGGATAGAGTTGGACAAAATACGCGGAAGTGTGCTTCAATGGCAGACTCTTTTTGACAATGAGTGCTAGTAAGTAATATCATGTTTAACTCTTTAACACGCATATCAGCCAAAAACGGCTTCTGCAGTGATCTTGAGAAATGTCCATTTGCAGACCAAGAGAAGACTATTTTTGAAAATTTTACCACTGGAATGACTGGCTCGATAACCGAGCCAGTCATAGTCTTCTCTTGGTCTGCAAATGGACATTTTCTATGAGAAGATTGAAATTTTCTTGAACAAATTTAAAGGTTAAATAGGCTGTTCATCCGTCGGTCCATCAATCCGTCCATCATGACTAGTAAAATGCAAGAGATGTGGCTTTTTCTCTCAAAGCTGCAATACACATCTTGCCCTTTTACTGGTTATATGCATTGACATATTTCCTGCGGCGAATTATTGGATTGGGTTTTGGGTCTATTTAAACTACTTAATATATGACTGTCTCTTTAAGAATCAGTCATGACAGTGGAAAGTTTTCAAACATACAGCATGTTCATAGATTGCTCTTTCTATTGCTTACCCTGCATTTTAATGTAACGTGTCATTGATTTTCTACTTTAACTTACAGCAGTGAAGAAGGCCATTTTCAAAAAGGTTTTGACGGCTCTAAACAGGCTGATTTTCTGGAGAAGATCAAACACTGGGTGCAGGTGAGTGACTTACGCTGTACATTTAGATAATACAACAATGGGCACTGATGGAGCAGTGAATACTCATTGAAATAATCTATGTTGTTATAATTAACTCCTGTCTGCAATGGTCACCAGGGCTAACAACAGAAACTCTTAAACCTTTAACACTCAAATTTGTTTATAAAAATGTCCATTTGCAGACCAAGCAAAGACTGTTTTTGAAAACTTACCACTGGAATAGTCTTCTTGGTCTGCAAATGGACATTTCTCAAGAACACTACAGAATCCATTTTTGTGTGATATGAGGGTTAAAGGATTAAGACAGATGCCTGCTTAAGGCAGGTAATTATGTTCACACCTGTGTGGGAAAGATAGTATCAGATTTGGGTATGTTTGGACGTGTGCCCATGCTTTTTCTCAGAAATTTTATACCAGTTTTAACACAAGAATGAATATTGCCATACACTTTAATTTATAACCTCGGGTAATGATTTGAATAAAGGTGCCAAACACAATCTTCCAACTAACGGAGAGAGATCTTCGTATTGAGTGAATTCTTTATAATTATGTTGGTGGAGAAATGTTTGCCGAGTTGTGCTTAAAAAAGCAAAACCTGGCTCTTAAAATAGTTACCAAAAATGGGGATAAATTGATAGCACTATTTTACAGGGAGAGATTAATATTGAACATTTTTAAATTTAAATTTTCTCATAGAAAATGTCCATTTGTAGATCAAGAGATTATTTTGGAAAATTCATCACTGGAATAACTGGCTCAGTAATCGAGTTAGTCATTGTAGTGGTAAATTTTTAAAACATAGTTTTCGGTCTGCAAATGGACATTTGTCATGCTATTTTTTGCCGGCTTAATTTTTAACGGGTTAATGATGAGAATAGCGACTAAAACAATGCTTCGTGTTTAATCTTACGCTAAATTAGGTCACTGATACAATTATACATCATGGAGAGTGATCAAATTTAATTTTAAAAAGTCACAGATTTTTTATTTGTTAAATGCCGATTCCTGTTATGATTACTGAATATTGTGTTTTCCTCAAACAGGTTCTTCCTGATTACTTAGGTCTAGATCAACAGGTTTGCATTAGAGATGATGAGATGTTATAGACTGATGCACTGATTACACACTGCCTCTATTGCACAAGCTATCATAACTTTTAATAGCTAATATTCTAGACACTGTCTGCACATTTGCCTTTTGATAAATGCACTTATTAATTATGCTATTAACTTTATCTACAGTAAATACATGATAATCTCACCTTTAACCATTTAATGGTCAAGCCGGCCAAAACCGGCCTCTGCGGTGATCTTGAGGAATGTACATTTGCAGGACAAGAGAAGACTATTTTGGAAAATTTACCACTGGAATGACTGGCTCGATAATCGAGTCAGTTATTCCAGTGCTAAATTTTCCAAAATAGTCCGCTCGTGGCCTGCAAATGGACATTCAATAAGGAAATATTTAGATTTTCTTGAGCAAATTTGACCATTAAAGGGTTAATTGTCTGCCTGCTGAATTTCTGCAGACTACGTTTTTCATGGGGTTTAACTCTGGATATGCTGAATATTTTGAAAACAATTTGACTGAAATTTGTTGGTGGTTAACCCACCAACAACATTCAGTCAAATTGTTTTCAAAATATTCAGCAGGTCCAGATTTATTGACCATTGAAATTATTATTGTCCGGTGGCTTGCAGCAATCATCCAGTTAATATGACATACATGTATTGCTCAGACAAGACGGAAGAAAGAAGAAGTTGATCATTTATGATGTAGCATATATTCTGGTGAGTATTTTAAAAATAATCTGACTGGAAGATAGTGATGCAACCTCTTACAGTCAAATTATTTTCAAAATTTTCTCTTAGAATATGGTTCAGCAAAATGGATTAAATTTTATGCAACACTAAGTCTTATGTGTATGCGTGCACAAATAAAATACTATATAGTATCTATTAATTGAAGTTTGAGACAATGTATTAACCAAGCTAATTAATGTTATCCTTGCTGATGGCAATAATCCTTATGATAGGAACGTTGTTGAAAACTAGTGACTTATTTACATTATCGCTAACTTCTAACCTCTGTGCCTATCCATTCTTCTTATTAAATCAAATATAGAACTAAAGTTTTGCTCTTAAATTTTAATCATTTGAGTGTACTGATGCATAAAAAAAGCAGTGTACAGATTAGCAAGACAGAATTTAAACTGAAACAATCTGGTGTACATTGTAATGTATTGTACAGCATTGGTCTCTATTTAAACTGTCTGTCCATCCATCCATGTATATCATAGTTTATCTGAACATCATACTTTCTTACACTGTGGTGATGGCAGCACTAATGCTATGGGTGTGGCTTTTGAAAAATAACAATATTTTCATGTAAATAAAAATATCCTCTGAATAATTACAGGATAAATATC
Source organism: Chaetoderma sp. LZ-2023a (assembly GCA_034401795.1). NCBI lineage: Eukaryota > Metazoa > Mollusca > Caudofoveata > Chaetodermatida > Chaetodermatidae > Chaetoderma > Chaetoderma sp. LZ-2023a. The sequence continues at coordinate 21,336,002 of CM067362.1, read as the reverse complement.
AGTTTGTATGCCAGGAGAAGATTATTTTAGAAAACCCACTGCTGTAATAACTGGCTCGTTAATGGTCCAGATATGTCAGTGGTACGTTTTCTAATAAATTCTTCTCTTCTCTTGGTTCACAAATGGACATTTCTTTGAGAAAGTGTATAATTTTAGAACAAATTTTGACTCAGCAGGTTAATGCTCTGTAACTAGTCTATTTATTATCAGTTTTAATTATTAACAATGAAGTGATCCCATCCATCACTCAACTATCTGACATCATAATTGATTACATCACTAATTAGCTGATGTTGCAGTCAAAATGACGTATAGTTCTGTCAGGAAAAAGGAAACATCTCACTAATGTATGAATTGTATGTCTGATGAATTCTCCATTTAATAAACATTCTGTTGAATGTTTTGACACTAATTTGACATGGAGCAACATCCGCTTTTGTGGCCTGAAGAATGTATTGATTGTTTGGTCAAGGTCATGGTTACCCAATTATGGAATGTTGCGTTTACGCATGGTAATTTAAGTTGTACTCTCATGACAGACCCTTATCGCTTATGTCCAATTTTCAGGTCAAGAGAAGATGATTTCTGAAAATTTACCACTGGAATGACTGGCTCAGTTATCGGGCCAGTCATTCCAGTGGTAAATTTTCAAATATTGTCTTCTATTTAGCTTGCAAATGTATGTACATTATCCAAGAAAATTAAAAAAATTATCACTAGGCTTGACCTGCGGATTGCCATTAACATAAAAATCTGATAATTTCCAAAGTTCAAATCAATTTAAAAAAAAAAGCCTATTTATACCAAAGGACAGTTTTCACTTCAAGAGTATACTTACCTCCCTAATACTTTTAGATATTGCTAAATATCGGCGTTCACTCAATAAACACTCAGAATAAAAATAGTTAGGTGCCCCTACTGGGCAGGTAGACAGAGGGCAGGCCGGCGGATGCCAGCCCCACCACCGCGCATGCGCCGACTACTACTTCCTCTTTGCTAATTTATTGGCAGAGAGAACACATGTTTATGCTTTGTGCAATTTTCACTGTTCAACGCGACTTAATAAGCCTTAAGAGTGTTTATATATTAGAAAATAAAGAACCTGGATATGTCAGAGAAAGTGGCTTCGCCGGAGGATGGTGCCGGATCTTGATATCAGGTGATTTCTAATATATTCTAGCGAGTTTTCCCCGATGTAATGTGTTTCCGGGACTCGCGTTTACTGTGATAAGTGCCTGTTTTAGTTGTTTTATTTCAACATGGTGCTATATAAGACTAATCTCTCTCTGTGTTTATGTCCACAGGTCTTTGTGAGGATATGTAATGGACATCACAGCATCTGAGGTTTTGTTTCTCTCCACCAAGGTTCCATTTCCTACTAATACTGTTAGGTTATCTAACCAAGATTTTTATATCCAGTGAGTCGGAGGCCTAGTATAAAGGTCTTCTCACTTTTCCCTCTTGATCCAATTCCTTCCCCAATGAGGTGGAGAGAGTTAAGAGGCGTACAGTTGGTGGAGTGCTCCAGTTCATCACGTTGGATGGTTTGTTTATACAAGGTATCAGGTATCTAAGTAATGATATGAGGTGAGGTTAATTATGTAAAGAAAATTAACTTTGATTGCCATTGTTATCGTTGTGTATCTGATGGTTGTGTAGTCTGAATAACCATTCTAACATGTTCTGGTTATGTATAAAATTCGTCCGCACACCTTGTTGTTGGTTCGGATCGATTTATTTCTGTCATGGGATCATGACGTCATAATCAGCCTTGCTATTTATTAACAATTAATGTTTTGTCCAAAGCTGGTTTTGCTCAATTATTGATCTTTATGATCATTTTCCCTCTCTTTTAATTTGGTTTTGAGTTTCTAACCGTAACAAAATTACTCATTATCCTCGTCCTTTGTCCTGTTTCAGAGACCTGGTTGTTCGTCATGTGGACGTTTCTTGAAGGATCGTTTTGTGCCCCACCTTTGCTTTGGTTGCAGTCGCTGTGGACCATTGCTTAAGTGTGATGTATGCAAGCATTGGGGGGGGGGGGGGGGGGGCGACTTAATGTCTGAATTTCTATCTTTACAGGTGAAGGACAGGGTAGTGGCGGAGGAGAGGAAGTCGAAGAGAGAGGATGTGAAGGGTAAGAGGAAGGCCTCGTCCGCGGTGGACATGGAGGCCTTCCGGACCGAGATGTTGGGAGAGATGAAGAGGACGATAAAGGATTTAGTTCCAGAGTTGCTACGTGGCATGCTTCCTGGTCAAAATCCTTTGTCATCCTCGGCGTCTGCTTTCGAGCAGGTAATCCCCGCCTCTGAATCACCTTTCCGTAGGCCGGTTCCGTTGTTCGACGATTCAGAGGTGGCCCCATTAGTGGGGGTGATCCACGACCCTGGCAGCAGGCTTGGTGCCGCGCCGAGGGGTCGTGGACGGCTGTCGCTGGAACCCGCGGGCTGCTTATCAGTCCAGGGGTATCCGCACGCCACGTGTGCCAGTACCTCCTATGGCACCTTTCCTGGCCAGTCCGGGTTAGCTCTCTTTGCTGACCCGGAGTCTAATCTTTCTGGCCAGGAGGAAGAGGATTACCTGTTAGGGTCACCGTCTGGGGACGTGACCATGGATTATGACGTCTGTGCACCCCTCACGGGGAATACATGCGACATATTCCATGGCTCTACTCACGCAGGAGTAGAGTTCACGGCGCAGAAGCTGGCCCTGGCTGATGCTGATGGCCAGCTATACCGCATACCTCGGCTTGCCGAGAGTATCGCTGGTGCTGGCCGGGGCCGTGGTGGGGCAGTATCTGCCCCACGTTCTACCACGGCGCCTGCTCCTGGTCAAGCCAGTCAGGTTAGCATGCCTGTTCTTTCGGGCCCGCATGCTTTCCCTGGCTTGCCAGGGGTATCAGCTTATCCGCCGTCAAGCTCTGCTGCTTGCGCTCAGGAGGAAGACGAAGGCCCCCGTCTTGTAGAGCGCTCGCAGCTAGCCATGGAAGAGGATTGGTCGGACGCTTGCCAGTGGCTGGTAAGTGTTCGGCCAAATCTGCCCGTGGAGCAGTCAGCTAGCCAGCGTGACCACAGGCCGTGGTTAGCTGGTAAGGCTACTGCTACCACCATGCCTACTCTGCCACTGGCAGAGCATGTCGTTGACATGTTCGAGACGCGGAGACGTCCATTAAGGCGAATGGGTGTCTTGCGAAGGCCCCTCGCGAGGTAGCAAGGCGCTGCTGCATCGTGCCCCTGGACTACCAGAGGTACGGTGTGGTACCCAAGCCGAGCGTGGATGGCCGCGCGGCTTTGGGGGAAGATGCGCGGCCAGGCTCCCGTTCTGACACGGGAGTCTTGTGTTCGAATGCGTTGCGTTCGGCCAATGCCACATTGCGCGATGCGGAGGAGAGTGGGAGGGCTTCGATTGCCGCTCTGTCCCACGTCTCACAGCCGTTACAAGGGGTAGTAACGGCTTCCGCATCACGCCAGCCGAGCCCGGTCACAGTCCAGAGAGCCATCCACGATGGTATCAACCTGGCTTTTGACTGTATGACTCGGGCGGTGACCAGGAGTGTCCGGGCGCAGCGCACATTTGCTTTGGACAATTTGTGCCCATCCCAGGACCTGTATAATAGGCTACTGCATACGCCTATGACAGGTCCTGATCTCTTTGGAGGTGAGGGATGTAGGTACCTCCAGGAGACGGTTACTCTGGTTAACAACCAGAGGGCGCTGCGCGAGCAGTTTGAAGTGCTCCGTCGGGAGCGCGTTCGTGCCGCACCCCCTGCGTATCGTCCCCTGCAGGCTCGAGGTGGAGGTGGCCAGGTCAGAGGCCACCCACCAGCGCAGCGTCGGCCTAGGCCACGTGCGATTCGGCCAGCAGTGAGGGGGGGGGGGGCGCAGGCTCCTCAGGCGCAGTCAGCCAGGCAGCCACCTGCGCACCGAGATGCGCGCAGTGCTGGGCGTGGCGCGCGAGGATCTGGTCATGGTAATCGTGCCTGATGGGCCGGTTACCGCGGTGAGAACCACTCTGGTGTTTCTGGCGAAGGAGACAGTGCCACTCTTGCACTCCTTATGTCCACCTCTCTCCCTAGGTGGACCGGTGAGAGGCCGTTTGGCCAACCACATGCAAGAGTGGGAACGGTTGACTCAGGACCGTTTAGTCTTGCGATGGCTTTCAGTCGGGTATCATCCCGATTGGATGACAGGCCCGCCGTCGCGACTGTCTCTAGTGCCAATCTGGACTCCAAATCCGAGAGATCCAGATCAAAGGTTGTGTATCGAGGAGGAAATAAATTCCCTCATACAAAAAGGAGCTATTCAACCGGCACAAAAGTGTCCGGGCTTCTATTCAATCGTCTTCTTAGTAACAAAAAACACCGGAGGGTGGAGACCAATTCTCAACCTCAAGCCGTTGAACAAGTTCATAGAGACGGTGCGCTCGGTGTTGGCGGGGTTAGAGAGGGGAATGTGGACAGCTTCAATAGATTTGAAGGATGCTTATTTCCACATTCCCATAGCGAGGAGTTTCCGTCGCTTCCTGAGATTTGCATTCCAGGACAGACAGTGGAAATTCAGGGTGTTACCCTTCGGAATTTCCACCGCTCCTCAGGTTTTCACCCGTGTGGTTCTTGCGATCACAGCATACCTCCGCAGGAGAAGCATTGCAGTACACACATACATAGACATCTGGCTGTTAAAAGCACACACCCTGGAAAGTTTATTGACCAATCTAGAGATTGTTTTGAAAACTCTCACGGATTTGGGCTGGATGATAAATTTTCAAAAGTCAGAGCTGACTCCATCCCAGAAGTTTGTTTACCTGGGGATGTTCTTCGATCTAGAGACAGGATATGTTTATCCGACTCAGGAGAGAGTTCAGACACTCATCTCGGTAATTCAGTCAGTGTGCGACAGTCGTCATGTCCTGGCATGGGTTTACTTGAGAATGCTGGGGTTGATGGTTTCATTGGAACCGGTCATTCCTCAGGCCGCCTTACGCAGGCGGCCGATCCAGTTGTTTCTCATGACACAATGGACCCAGAGTAAAGGTTCGCTGGACTCGAACGTGTCAGTGTTGGCACCTCTAATTCACAACCTGCAATGGTGGTTGAATACAGAGAATCTCTTGGTGGGGGTTTTGCTAACCCCTCCCCACCCTCAGGTGACTGTGTATACAGATGCATCGATGGAGGGGTGGGGAGCTTGCCTGGGAGAATCCACGATATCAGGGCTTTGGAATCTGGAACAGTCAAAGGAACATATAAATCTACTGGAACTAAGAGCAGTAGTCCTGGGCCTGGAACATTTCTTACAGAAAGTTCAGGGCAAGATTGTTCTTATTCGTTCAGACAACTCAACAGTTGTGACTTACATAAACCGCCAGGGCGGAACGAAGTCGCCCAGTCTCTGTATGATGACATGGAGACTGCTTTGTTGGTGCCTGGATCACAGGATTACCTTGAAAGCAGTTCATATTCCGGGAAGGTTAAATCTGCTAGCAGACTCAGTGAGCCGAAGGATGAGTGTTTTACAGACGGAATGGCAACTAAATCAATGTGTGGCGGATCATCTGTTCGACCATTGGGGGAAACCCAACATCGATTTGTTCGCTACGAAGAAGAATGCGAAGATGACGACGTACGTCTCTCCGATTCCAGATCCAAGCGCTTTCGCAACAGATGCGTTAGCTATCAGCTGGGGGGGAATGTATGCATACGCATTCCCTCCAGCAATCCTGATTCCAAAAGTTCTTCAGAAAATCAGACAGGAGGAGTGCCAAGCGCTTCTGATCGCCCCGGATTGGCCAAGCCGATCATGGTATACGGATCTGCTGGACCTTCTGGTCTGCAATCCGGTTCTGCTGCCTCTGATGGACGACCTTATCTTCCAGGGCAAGGCCCTTCACGACAATCCGTCAATGTTCCGATTGACTGCGTGGATGTTGTCAAGGAATCTAGAATTAAGGAGGGCTTTTCTGAGCATGCAGCCATGTTTATGGCCAAAGCCAGGAGGGGGTCAACCTCCAGAGCATATAATTATAAAATCAACAGATTTGCAGAGTGGTGCTCAAAAAGATGTATTGATCCAATGGATTCATCTATTCAGGTAGTAGCTGATTTCCTCTGTCACCTGTATGATGCCTATAGCCTCAAGCCTAACTCTATTGCTGGTTATAAATCAGCTTTAATGACTGTTATCCCTTGCTTGGCTAATAGGGGGAGTGATGAAGTAAGTACATTAAATGTATTAATTAAAGGCATGGGCAATCTAAGACCAAGGAATCGCCCGGTGATTCCATCCTGGAGTTTATCGCTAGTGCTTCAGGTGCTAGGTGATAAGCCTTTTGAACCACTTAGTTCCATTTCTATGAAACTGTTAACTCTTAAAACTGTATTTTTAATTGCTGCGACCTCGGCTATGCCTTATCAGCCGAGGAAGACCGTTTTGTGGTTACAGGGGAAGGCCTTAAGCAGCTACCTAGGATTAATTTCTTGGCTAAGAATCAGTCTTTGAAATATCCAGGTCAACCTATTTTTTTGCCTGCTTTAACTAGATATGATCCTAATTCTAAAGCATGGTGTCCCGTTCGGGCGCTACTTCGGTACAAACAGCGTACTTCGGAGTGGCGGACCGATCAGTCAGCGTTATGGTTGTCATATATTGAACCCCATGGCAGGGCGTCTAAGGACACCATTTCCAGGTGGATTGTAGAGTGTATCCAATTTTGTCATAAATCCGCCACTGGTAAGCAGGTTGACATAGCCAAGGCTCACAGTGTCCGCGGCGTAGTGACTTCCACTGCCCTATTTAATGGGGTCCCTGTGGATGACATTATGTCCGTGGCTCAGTGGCACTGTGAGTCAAGTTTTACAGACCATTATCTCCGTGACACCTCGAATCCTCTCGCCTTGTCGATTTTGAAAAAATAATCGCTTGTATGTTTTTTGAGGAGGGTCTCCTCATTGCTTATATACTTCACAATTAACTAATGGTAACAACCGCTTTTTGGGACTGCATCGGTCTTCTCCACTGGGAAGAGGATGACAGCTGCCAAGTTCAACAAGGTCAGTCTTGTTCATGTGTTGTTCATTGTTGATTGTATTGTCACGTTACCCGTTGTTATTAATATGGTGATGGTTTGTGTTTTGATGTGTTTCACTTCAAGAGTATACTTACCTCCCTAATACTTTTGATATTGCTAAATATTGGCTTTCACTCAATAAACACTCAGATTTAAAACAGTTAGGTGCCCCTACTGGGCAGGGAGTCAGAGCGTAGTCTGGCGGATGCCAGCCCCACCACCGCGCATGCGCAGACTAGCACTTCCTCTTTGCTAGATTATTGGCAAAGAGAACACACATGTCTTTTTGAGTCATAAGCTTTTCTACTCTTAAACTGTTTTATTAGTGTTATTTTGGAGTGTTAGTGTCTGATTTGGATGGCGGGAGGATACACTTCGCCACGGAAGGACTTAGGACCTTTAAATCAGGTGACTTCTAGTAAAATTAGCGAGTTTTCTTCCCGGTGTATTGTGTTTCCGGGACTCGCGTTTACCGTGATAAGCGCCTTGGTTAGTTGGTTTATGTCAACTCGGTGCTACCTAGGACTAATTTCTCTTTCTGTTTATGTCCACAGGTCTGTATGACGCTAGGTGGTGACTTCACAGTAGCAGAGAGTTAGTTTTCTCTCCACCATGGTTCCATTTCCTACTAACACTGTTAGGTTATCTAACCAAATGAAAAATTATGTCCAGTGAGTTGGAGGCCTAGTATAAAGGTCTTCTCACTTTGCCCTCTTGATCCAATTCCTTCCCCATGAGGTGGAGAGTGTTAAGAGGCGTGCAGATGGTGGAGTTCTCCGGTTCGTCACGTTGGATGGTTTGTCTATACAAAGTGTCAGGTATCTAGTTATTGATAATGTGGTGATGTTAATTATTGTAAACAAACAAAGGGAGATAATTAACATTTTTGCCAGAAAAGAGTTATCTATATGTATCTGATGGTTGTGTAGTCGACTTATCCATTCAGCATACAATTCGTCCTTGCACTTGGATGTTTTGTTGGGATCGAATTTTTTTTCCTGTCACGGGATTAATGACGTCATAATCAGCCTGGCTATGTATTTATCAGCAATTTAAGCGCTATGCTGGTTTCTGATGTATATTGATCTTTATGATCATTTTCCTTCTCTTTGAGTTGGATTGAGTTTCTAAGCTTAACTAGTTGCTCATACTCCTTGTCCTTTGCCCTGTTTCAGGGACCGGGTTGCGCGTCCTGTGGTCGTTTTCTTCTTGAAAAGTTCTGGCCGCATCTGTGCTATCAATGTAGCCCTTGTGGTCCATTGGTTAATTGTGACATATGTAAGCACTGGGGGGGCGAGTTAATGTCCGAATTCTTGTGCTGCTTACAGGCGACGGACAAGGTGGTAGAGGAGGAGAAGAAGAAGAAGCGGAAACGAGAGGTTGTAAGTAGGAAGGGTAAGGGGAAGGTCTCGTCCGCGGTGGATATGGAGGCCTTCCGGACCGAGATGTTGGGAGAGATGAAGAGGGCAGTAAAGGATTTGGTTCCAGGGTTGCTTCGTGGCATGCTTCCTGGACCAAATCCTTTACTGTCCTCATCATCGGCTTCGGAGCAGGTAATCCCCGCCTCTGGATCGATTTTCCTTAGTCCGCTTCCGTTGTTCGACGATTCAGAGGTGGCCCCATTAGAGGGGGCGTTCCACGGCCCTGGCAGCAGGCTTATTGCCGCGCCGATAGGGGACCGTGGACGGTTGTCGCTGGAACCCGCGGGCTGCTTATCAATCCAGGGGTATCCGCACGCCGCGGTGGCCAGTACCTCCTATGGCACCGTTCCTGGTCAGCCCGGGTTAGCTCTCTTTGCTGACCCGGGGTCTAATCTTTCTGACCAGGGTAATGAGGATTACCTGCTAGGGTCGCCGTCTGACGACGTGGACATGGATGAAGACGTTTGTGCACCCCTCGCGGGGAATACAGGCGCCTTATTCCACGGTTTTACTCACCCTGGAGTAAAGTCCGCGGCTCAGGTGGTGGCCCAGGGCGCTGCTGATGGCCAGCGGTACCGCATACCTCGGCTTGCCGAGGGTGTTGCTGGTGCTGGCCGGGCCCGTGGTGAGACTATATATACCCCGCGCTCTGCCACGGTGCCTGCTCCTGGTCAAACCAGTGATATTCTCATGCCGGTGCTGTCAGGCCCGCGTGTTTTCCCTGGCTTGCCAGGTGTATCAGCATACCCGCCGTCAAGCTCTACTGCTTGCGCTCAGGAGGAAGACGAAGGACCCCGTCTTGTAGAGCGCTCGCAGTTAGCCACGGAGGAGGATTGGTATGACGCTTGCCAGTGGTTGGTGAGCGTTAGGCCTGATCTGCCCGTGGAGCAGTCGGCTAGCCAGCGTGTTCACACGCCGTGGTTAGCTGGGAAACCGACTGCTAACGCTATGCCTTCTCTGCCGCTGGCGGAGCATGTCGTAGACATGTTCAAGGCGGCGGAGTCGTCCATTAAGTCGAGTGGACGTCTCGCGAAGGCCCCTCGCGAGGTGGCCAGGCGTTGTCGCATCGTGCCCCTGGATTACCAGCGGTACGGTGTGGTACCCAAGCCCAGCGTGGATGACCGCGCGGCTTTGGGTGAGGATGCGCGGCCAGGCTCCCGTTCTGACACGGGTGTCCTGTGCGCGAACGCGTTGCGTTCGGCGAATACCGCGTTGCGTGATGCGGAGGAGAGTGGGAGGGCTTCGATTGCCGCTCTGTCCCACGTCTCCCAGCTGTTACAGGGGGTAGTAACGGCATCCGCATCGCGCCAGCCAAGTCCGGTCACTGTCCAGCGAACCATCCAGGATGGTATTAACCTGGCGCTGGACTGTATGACTCGGGCGGTGACCAGGAGTGTCAGGGCAAGACGCACGTTTGCCCTGGACAATCTGTGCCCATCTCAGGACCTGTACAATAGGCTACTGCGTACGCCTATGACGGGCCCTGGTCTTTTTGGAGGTGAGGGATGTCGCCACCTCCAAGAGACGGTCACCCTGGTGAATAACCAGAGGGCGCTGCGCGAGCAGTTTGATGTGCTGCGTCGTGCTAACGCTCGCGCCGCGGCCCCGGCGTGTCGTCCCCTGCAGGCTCGAGGTGGTGCTGGCCAGGTCAGTGGCCAGCCACCGTCGCAGCGTCGGCCTCGGCCGCGTGCGATTCGGCCAGCAGCGAGGGGGGCGCAGGTTCCTCAGGCGCCGTCAGCCAGGCAGCCGCCCGCGCACCGAGGTGCGCGCGGGGCGTGGCGGGGCGCGCGAGGATCTGGGCGTGGTTATCGGTCCTGACAGGACGCTTACCGCGGTAAGAACCACTCCGGTGTGTATGGCGACGGAGACAGTGCCGCTCTTGCATGCCTCGTGTCCACCGCGGTCCCTAGGTGGGCCGGTGGGAGGCCGGCTAGCCGGCCACATGCAAGAGTGGGAACGGTTAACTCAGGACCGTTTAGTCTTGCGATGGCTTTCCGTCAGGTATCATCCAGAGTGGGTGACAGGCCCGCCGTCGCGACTGTCTCTGGTGCCAGTCTGGACTCCCATTCCGAGAGATCCAGAGCAAAGGTTGTGTATCGAGGAGGAGATAAATTCCCTCGTACAAAAAGGAGCTATTCAGCCGGCACAAAGATGTCCGGGCTTCTATTCAACCCTGTTCTTAGTAACAAAACGCACCGGAGGGTGGAGACCGATTCTCAACCTCAAGCCACTGAACAAGTTCATCGAGACGCCCAGTTTCAAGATGGAAACGGTGCGCTCGGTGTTGGCGGGGTTGGAGAGGGGGATGTGGACGGCGTCGATAGATTTGAAGGACGCTTATTTCCACATCCCCATCCACGGGAGTTTCTGTCGCTTCCTGAGATTTGCATTCCAGGGCAGACAGTGGGAATTCAGGGTGTTGCCCTTCGGAATTTCCACGGCTCCTCGGGTTTTCACCCGTGTGGTTCTTGCGATCACAGCATACCTCCGCAGGAGAAGCATAGCAGTCCACACGTACATAGACGACTGGCTGTTGAAAGCGCACACCCGGGAATGTTTGTCCGCCAATCTGGAGATTGTTTTGAAAATTCTCACAGACTTGGGCTGGATGATCAATTTCCCAAAATCAGAGCTGACTCCATCCCAGAAGTTTGTTTACCTGGGGATGTTCTTCGATCTAGAGACAGGATATGTTTATCCTACTCAGGAGAGAGTTCAAAAACTCATCTCGTTGATTCAGTCAGTGTGCGACAGTCGTCATGTCCTGGCACGGGTTTACTTGAGAATGCTGGGGTTGATGGTTTCGTTGGAACCAGTCATTCCTCAGGCCGCCTTACGCAGGCGGCCGATCCAGTTGTTTCTCATGACACAATGGACCCAGAGTACAGGTTCGCTGGACTCGAATGTGTCAGTGTTGGCGCCTCTGATTCACCACCTGCAATGGTGGTTGAATACAGAGAATCTCTTGCCGGGGGTTTTGTTAACCCCTCCCCACCCTCAGGTGACTGTGTATACAGATGCATCGATGGAGGGCTGGGGAGCTTGCCTGGAAGAATCCACGATATCAGGGCTTTGGAATCTGGAACAGTCAAAGGAACATATAAATCTACTGGAGCTAAGAGCAGTAGTCCTGGGCCTGGAACATTTCTTACAGAAAGTTCAGGGCAAGATTGTTCTTATTCGTTCAGACAACTCAACAGTTGTGACTTACATAAACCGCCAGGGCGGAACGAAGTCGCCCAGTCTCTGTATGATGACATGGAAACTGCTTTGTTGGTGTCTGGATCACCAGATTACCTTGAAAGCAGTTCATATTCCGGGAAGGTTAAACCTGCTAGCAGACTCATTGAGCCGAAGGATGAGTGTTTTACCCACGGAATGGCAACTAAATCAATGTGTGGCGGATCGTCTGTTCGACCATTGGGGGAAACCCAACATCGATTTGTTCGCAACGAAGGAGAATGCGAAGATGACGACGTACGTCTCTCCGATTCCGGATCCAAGCGCTTTCGCAACAGATGCGTTAGCTATCAGCTGGGGGAGAATGTATGCATACGCATTCCCTCCAGCAATCCTGATTCCAAAAATTCTTCAGAAAATCAGACAAGAGGAATGCCAAGTGCTTCTGATCGCCCCGGATTGGCCAAGCCGATCATGGTATACGGATCTGCTGGACCTTCTGGTCTGCAATCCGGTTCCTCTGCCTCTGATGGACGATATTATCTTCCAGGGCAAGGCCCTTCACAACAATCCGTCAATGTTCAGATTGACTGCGTGGATGTTGTCAAGGAATCTAGAATTAAGGAGGGCTTTTCTGAGCAAGCAGCCATGTTTATGGCCAAAGCCAGGAGGGGGTCAACCTCCAGAGCATATAATTATAAAATCAACAGATTTGCAGAATGGTGCTCAAAAAGATGTATTGATCCAATGGATTCATCTATTCAAGTAGTAGCTGATTTCCTCTGTCACCTCTATGATGCCTATAGCCTCAAGCCTAACTCTATTGCTGGTTATAAGTCAGCATTAATGTCTGTTATTCCTTGCTTGGCTAAGAGGGGAAGTGATGAAGTAAATACATTGAATGTATTAATTAAAGGCATGGGCAATCTAAGACCAAGGAATCCACCTGTGATTCCGTCTTGGAGTTTATCGCTAGTGCTTCAAGTACTAGGTGATAAGCCTTTTGAACCACTTAGTTCCATTTCTATGAAACTATTAACACTGAAGACTGTGTTTTTAATTGCTGCGGCCTCGGCTAGGCGTAGGAGTGAAATTCATGCCTTATCAGCCGAGGATGACCGTTTTGTGGTTTCAGGGGAAGGCCTTAAGCTGCTACCTAGGATTAATTTCTTGGCTAAAAATCAGTCGTTGAAATATCCAGGTCAACCTATTATTTTGCCTGCTTTAACTAGATATGATCCTAATTCTAAAGCATGGTGTCCCGTCCGGGCGCTGCGCCGGTACAAACAACGTACGGCGGCATGGCGCACCGACCAGTCAGCGTTATGGTTGTCATATATTGAACCCCATGGGAGGGCTTCTAAGGACACCATTTCCAGGTGGATTGTGGAATGCATTCAGTTTTGCCATAAATCCGCTACCGGGAAGCAGGCGTAGTGACATCCACGGCCCTATTTAATGGGGTCCCTGTGGATGATATTATGTCGGTGGCTCAGTGGCACTGTGAGTCAAGTTTTACAGACCATTATCTCCGTGACACCTCTAATCCTCTCGCCTTGTCGGTTTTGAAAAAATAAATCGGTTTATATTTTTTGAGGAGGTTTTTCCTCATTACTTATATATTTCACAATTAATTTATGGAAACACCCACTTTTTTGGGCCTGCATCAGTCTTTGCCAATGGGAAGATGATGTCAGCAGCCATTTTCAACAAGGTCAGTCTTGTTCATGTGTTGTCCGTTGTTGATTGTATTGTCACGATTACCCGTTATTAATATGGTGATGGTTTGTGTATTTGTGTGGTTCATTGTTGAGAGTTACGAAAATGGAGCTTTTTCGTCTCTGTCCTGTAGTGCATGGCACTTGTACGTAGAGAGCGTATAGGACATTGAGGTCAGTCGACTCTTCCTCCCAGGAAGGAGGGGGGGGGGGAGCGCATATGACATTCGGTCATCTCTCATACATCGGTGGTGTTATCCGATGGTTAGTCAAATCCTGACTGTTTTTCTTACAGTTTCAGAAGTTTAAGTGCCTTAAACGCAGAAAAGCGTATAGGGATGAGCTGGTCTTTTGACCTCGCCTCCCTCCCGCCAGATTCACTTTCGAATTCTGGCAATATCAAAAGTATTAGGGAGGTAAGTATACTCTTGAAGTGAAATAAACGAAATCTAGGATTTCTTTTTTCACGAGAGAGTTGATACTTACCTCCCTAGATACGGACCCGGCCTCTCCACCCCACAGAGGCTCGGTCTTCAGGCTCTTAATAGTTGCATGTGTGTCAGCCAATAATCTAGTCAGAGGAAGTGCTAGTCTGCGCATGCGCGGTGGTGGGGCTGGCATCCGCCAGACTACGCTCTGACTCCCTGCCCAGTAGGGGCACCTAACTGTTTTAAATCTGAGTGTTTATTGAGTGAAAGCCAATATTTAGCAATATCAAAAGTATTAGGGAGGTAAGTATCAACTCTCTCGTGAAAAAAGAAATCCTAGATTTCGTTTAGTTCATCATTGAGAGTATACGAAAATGGAGCCTTTTCGTCTCTGTCCTATAGTACATGGCACTGGTACCTAGAGAGCATATAGGACATTGAGGTCATTCTAGTCTTCCTCCCAGGAAGGAGGGGGGGGGGGGAGCGCATATGACATTCGGTCATCTCATCCATCAGTTGGTGTTAGCTGATGTTCATCAAATCCTGACTGTGTTTTCACACAGTTTCAGACGTTTAAGTGCCTTGAACGCGTGAAAGCGCATAGGGAAGAGCTGGTCTTTTGACCTCGCCTCCCTCCCGCCGAATTCCCTGTCGAATTCTGGCAATATCAAAAAGTATTAGGGAGGTAAGTATACTCTTGAAGTGAAATAAACGAATTCAAGGATTTCTTTTTTCACGAGAGAGTTGATACTTACCTCCCTAGATACGGACCCGGCCTCTCCACCCCACAGAGGCTCGGTCTTCAGGCTCTTAATAGTTGCATGTGTGTCAGCCAATAAATTAGTCAGAGGAAGTAGTAGTCGGCGCATGCGCGGTGGTGGGGCTGGCATCCGCCGGACTGCCCTCTGTCTATCTGCCCAGTAGGGGCACCTAACTGTTTTTATTCTGAGTGTTTATTGAGTGAACGCCGATATTTAGCAATATCTAAAAGTATTAGGGAGGTAAGTATCAACTCTCTCGTGAAAAAAGAAATCCTTGATTTCGTTTATATTGTCTCGCCTATGAAGCAGAAAGCGAGACATATGTGTCACTTTTCCGATGGCAATGGCGTCAACAATGTTGTTTTTTTGCGCTTAGCAAAACTTCTCGGCTTATATTTCAGGATCAGTTAATCCTATTACAACTAAAATTTGCTATGTGGTTGCCTATTCTGTTAGGAAACAGCATGATGATACTGAGCTCACAAGGTCAACGGTCAAGGTCACTGTGACCTTGATACAAAACAATTTTTTTTGCGTTTAGCAAAACCTCTGGGTTTATCTTTCAGGATTGGTTAATCTTATTGGAATTAAACTTGGATACATTGTCACCTATAATGCAGGGCTTCCGAAATGGCCATATAGTATATAAAACCAGCCGGACATCTTGACAGGTTTTTGCGATCGCGCAGAGCAAAAAATCTATATTTACAGTCAGAAATATCAAAATCACGATAAAATTTTTATCAAATGTGTAACCATTAAGCGGATCAGATAGATGCATAATACTCGATCACCATCACATTATGATCATATATAGAGTAATTTCTGAGTTCCCGAGTCCAGTATATTAGGTCCGTAAATCATAGGCGACTCTACCGAGTACTCGCTCAAAATATTGATACTTTTTAATTTGTGAAGTTTAGGCCACCACTCTGGTAGCTACTCGAGTTATGTTCTCGAGGCTACCGCTCAAATTATAACTTGTACGAATAACCACGAAACCCGTGATAAATGTCCTTAACTTACGTATCCTATCATTGCCAGCACCAAAGCGCTTATTGTATGAGGTCTTTTTATTCATGCAGCTACAAAGTTTAACATAAGAACCCAACCATATCATGACCCCCCCCCTTTTATTGAAAGTTTTATGTCCATCGCTATTTTAATCCATATAAGATATTAGTAGCATTTTTGGCATATAGAACCACCACAGCGTTAAAGAAAGGGGAAAGGGAATGATCAAATGCTGTTGACTTGTAACTTCATATAATAATAAAAATAAAACCGCCTGTATAGAACTCGAAATGAATCAGAATAATTGTAGAAAAACATTTAGCAACTCTAGTCGTGGTAAAACCAGAAGCAATTAGTGGTGCTGCTGGCCTGTCACGCTCAATCATGTGTCACCTGTTTGCGTATGTACCACAGACCTGAATATAGTTTCGGGGGGTTGGGGTGGGGTAGGGGTGTGGGGTGGGGGGGGGGGGGGGGGTGTGGGACAAATAATATTCACTATAGATGCCAATATAGAGCGATTATCTCGCTACTGTTAAATCACTGCTGATCATTTTTGAAAACATAATTGAAAATCACTGTTTCTGACGGAAGTAAAGAGTTTCGGTTAAATGTTTTAAAAATACATTGCTTGTTTCCATGGTCATAACATGATACCTGCTGAATTCTTTCAAATCAGTGTATCTGGAAGTAGTTTTTGTTGCTTGAAATTACAGCTTTCAGACAAATACATTTTAAAATAACTATTAAACAATATTTTACCTGTAGGACATACCTGTAGTAACTAATCAGCTTAACATAAATATAACTAATATTATATCACCAGCTGTTGAGGACTTTATTTATTCCTCTGCATACACCAGGGCGCAAAGGCCCAGCAGTGTCACTAATTGGTTCCTGATTATGCAAAATGCCTGCATCAATTAGAGTATGTTTTCTTGAGGAATCTTGATGATTAAGGAATTAACTTTGATATTCCTATCTTCTAGATCCTAACTAACCAATCAGATTCCTTCGTGGGTGATAGCTTCTTGACTAGTGAGGAGGAGCTGGCAAAAATTCGCAAACAGATGGAAGGATGGACGGATAGTGCACTGAAACTGTTTGGTAGACATAAGAGCAATGAAGGAAGCAGCAATATAGATCTACAAGATATGCTCAGATTAAATGAGGTAAGTAAGATGTTTTGCAATGGGGGAATCCAGTTTTAGCTATGCTCCGCCCATCTCTAGCTAAGCTCGACCAATGCTTTGTCCGTGTTGGGATCAATCAATCGTTGGACTCCTCTAAGTCTCAATTTCTAGAAAGCTATACAGGTAAGCTGTTGAATATTTTGAAACTAATTTGACCGGTTGCTGTTGGTGTCTATACAGCAACAGCGCCCAGTCAAATTAGTTTCAAAATATTCAACAGAATGTTTATTAAATAGTAAAGACATACAATTTGTACAGCTTGTCGGACTATTAAGTGTTTGTGCCTGACTATATGATGTCATTCATGACATATTGATCATGACGTTAGCCTAAATGTGACATAGTTCATTATGACATCATATGATTGACTGAGAAACTGGATTCATCAATTCCAGTAACGTTCCTGTAAATGCAGGTTACCTGGCCGGTACTGGATCAATATCAGTCTATATTTGCCCAGTGATGGCCCAGGAAACTGTTATCGGGATTGTCACTCAACTGATGACGCTTTGACAAGTTTGCGCATCAGCCATGTGTCTGTCTGCAGTGGCGGCGTGCATTGTTATTTCCAGATTAGTTGATGCGAAACTTGATTAAAATGATCTTAAGAAATATTCCATGTCGAACATCATTTTCCATGTGATCAACTGATTTCACGATGAATTTGAATGTTAAATCGGAAGTTTTATTGCTAGGCAAATTTTTTCTAAAGCTTAAAAGAAGGATTGATACATAAATCCAGTGTACAAAACTACATTGATTACCTAATACATGATTGCGGTTTGAGCACAGACATGTATATTTATATTAAATAATGATTATTCATTTCCTATTCAAATTGCATAAAGTAGTCATAAAAAAACCATCATGCTCAAGACATTCATCGATCTCAAACTGTTTTCTGCTTAATTGTAGGAGGTGGATAAGTTGATCAACCAGTACCACATTCGTCTGACAGGAGAGAATGGTAGGTGGTGTCTATCAGAGTCCTATCATACACATAGCTATGGCTTTCTCACTTTGAAGGAGCTAACATAATTCTGCTTAACATTTGCAATATGACAGCCACTTCACAAACCTTTGTCAGAAATAGTCTCTTAACCGTTTAATAGTCATGATTGGTCAAGAAAATTTAAATTTCTGCTTCGAGAATGTCCATTTACAGGCCAAGAGAAGGGTATTTTTTAAAATTTACCACTGGAATGTTCCAGTTGTTAAATTTCAAAAATAGCGTTTTCTTGACCTCTAAATGGACCTAGTTAAAGCTCTCATATTCCATTAAATATAGACACTTTTGCGCGAGATATTAGATGCCTGTTCAATTTACCCAGCATGCAATGCTACCCGGCGTGCAATGCTACCCAGCATGCAATGCCCTGACTCCATAATTGTTGCAACTATTGGACGCCATATTCGTTTAGTCTATTGTCTGTACAAGCCAGGATTTCTCAAACAAAACCAACCTGCTTGCACGTGCAAATGGTCATTTGTCCTCCAACTCTGGAAGCATAAGTGTGCACGTAGGGCGTATTGACGGCAGTACATTTGAGTCTGTATTTCAACACAGTTCAGAGAAAGTGTGTCAATGTCCAGGAGAAAATAGGAGAAAGAGTTGTTACTATCAATGACAGCACCAACATTTCACATCAAGAGTATACTTACCTCCCTAATACTTTTGATATTGCTAAATATCGGCTTTCACTCAATAAAACACTCAGATTAAAAACAGTTAGGTGCCCCTACTGGGCAGGGAGTCAGAGGTAGTCCGGCGGATGCTCGCCCCACCACCGCGCATGCGCCGACTACTACTTCCTCTTTGCTCATTTATTGGCTAAGGGTTACATGCGGTTTTGTGCTACACTACATTTTCTGCGCGTTTACCTTGTTTTTCACTTATTTGACGGTTGTTGTACGTTCGTGTCATGTCGGAAAGAGAGGACTCACCTTTGGAAGGAGCTGGATCTCTTTATCAGGTGATTTCTATGATATTCTAGCGTGTTTTGTCCCGGTATAATGTGTTTCCGGGACTCGCGCTTACCGTGATTAGCGCCTATTTGAGTTGGTTTTTTACAACATGGTGCTTCATAAGTCTCATTTCTCTTTGTGTTTTTGTCCACAGGTATCACGTAGAAGCTTTGATGGACTTCTCGGCACAAGAGGATATGTTTCTCTCCACCACGGTTCCATTTCCTACTAATACTGTTAGGTTATCTAACCAAAAAATCTATGTTCAGTGAGTTGGAGGCTTGTTATAAAGGTCTTCTCGCTTTGCCCTCTTGATCCAATTCCTTCCCCTTCGGTGGAGAGAGTTTAGAGGCGTACTATGGTGGAGTTCTCCGGTACATCACGTTGGATGGTTTGTCTGTACAAGGTGTCAGGTATCTAATTATTGATAAACAAAAGGGGAGATAATTTCCTTTTTTGCCAATGCTAGAATTGGAAGGAGTTATCTCTGTATATCTGATTGTTGTGTACTCGAAATGCCAATTCAACTGGAATGTTCCGGTTACTTATACAATTCGTTCTTGCACTTGGTGCTTGTTGCGGATCGATTATTTTTGTCACGGGATTGATGACGTCATAATCGGCCGTGGCCTTTATTAACATTTAACGTTTTGTCCAACGCTGGTTCTTCTTGACTTGCGATCTTTAGGATCCTGTCCCTCTCTTTTTAGTTGGTTTTGAGTTCGCTAACCTTAACTATCTTGCTCATTGTCCTTGTCCTTTGTCCTGTTTCAGAGACCTGGTTGCCCGTCCTGCGGGAGGTTTCTGAAGAATAGATTCGTACCGCACTTGTGCTTCAGCTGCAGTCCCTGTGGACCGTTGCTGAAGTGCGATGTATGTAAGCAGTGGGGGGGAGATCTAATGTCTGATTTTCTCTCATTGCAGGCGAGGGAGAAGGTGATGGAGGAAGAGAGGAAGAAGAAGAAGGAGGGTAGTAAGAAGGGTAAGAAGGCCTCATCCGCGGTGGATATGGAGGCCTTCAGGTCCGAAATGTTGGGAGAGATGCAGAGGACAATAACGGAGTTGGTCCCAGAGTTGCTTCGCAGCATGCTTCCTGGGCCAGCTCCTTTGTTGTCCTCGGCATCTGCTTCCGAGCAGGTGATCCCCGCCTCTGAATCCGGTCTCTTTAGGTCCGGTCCGTTTGTGGATTCAGAGGTGGCCCCTTTGTTGGGGGCAGTCCAAGACCCTGGCAGCAGGCATGGCACCGCGCCGAGGGGCCGTGGACAAAGGTTGTTGCTGGGACCCGCGGTCTGCTCATCAGACCCCGGGTATCCGCGCGCCGAAGGTGTCAAGGCCTCCTATGGCACCTTTCCTGGCCAGTCCGGGTTAGCTCTCTTTGCTGACCCGGAGTCTAATCTTTCTGGCCAGGAGGAAGAGGATCTCCTGCTAGGGTCGCCTTCTGAGGACGTGGACATGGAATACGACGTCTGTGCACCCTTCGCGGGGAATACAGGCGACCTGTTCCGTGGTTCTACTCTCGCAGGAGTAGATTCCACGGTCCAGAAGGTGTCCCTGGGCGGTGCTGTTGACCACGGATACCGCATACCTCGGCTTGCCGATGGTGTCGCTGGTGCTGGCCGGGGCCGCGGTAGGGCGGTGTTTACCCCACGCTCTGCCACGGCGCCTGCTCCTGGTCAAGCCGCGGAGTTCAGCATGCCTGCTCTCTCGGGCCCGCATGCTTTTCCGGGCTTGCCAGGGGTATCAGCTTATCCGCCGTCGACGTCAACTGCGGGTGCTCTGGAGGAAGACGAAGGCCCTCGTCTAGTAGAGCGCTCGCAGTTAGCCACGGAGGAGGATTGGTCGGACGCTTGCCAGTGGCTGGTAAGTGTTCGGCCCGATCTACCCGTGGAGCTGCCGGCTAGCCAGCATGACCATAGGCCGTGGTTAGCTGGTAGGCCGGCGGCTACCGCTATGCCATCTCTGCCGCTGGCTGAGCATGTCGTGGACATGTTCGAAGCGGCGGAGGCGTCCATTAAGGTTAATGGACGTCTCGCGAAGGCCCCTCGTGAGGTGGCGAAGCGTTGCCGCATCGTGCCCCTGGACTACCAGCGGTACGGTGTGGTGCCAAAGCCAAGCATGGATGATCGCGCGGCTTTAGGCGAAGATGTGCGGCCGGGCTCCCGTTCTGACACGGGAGTCTTGTGCTCGAACGCGTTGCGTTCGGCGAATGCCGCGCTGCGTGATGCGGAGGAGAGTGGGAGGGCGTCGATTGCCGCTCTGTCCCACGTCTCCCAGCTGCTACAGGGGGTGGTAGCGGCCTCCGCATCACGCCAGCCAAGCCCGGTAACAGTCCAGAGAGCCATCCAGGATGGTATCAACCTGGCTTTGGACTGTTTGACGCGGGCGGTGACCAGAAGTGTCCGGGCGAGGCGCACGTTTGCCCTTGACAATCTGTGCCCGTCCCAGGACCTGTATAATAGGCTGCTGCGGACGCCTATGACAGGTCCTGGTCTCTTTGGAGGTGAGGGATGCAGGCACCTCCAGGAGACGGTCACTCTGGTTAACAACCAGAGGGCGCTGCGTGAACAATTTGAGATGCTCCGGCGGGAGCGTGTTCGCGCGGCACCCCCTGCGTATCGTCCTCTGCAGGCTCGAGGTGGTGCTGGCCAGGTCAGAGGCCAGCCACCGTCGCAACGTAGGCCTAGGCCACGTGCGATTCGGCCAGCAGCGAGGGGGGCGCAGGCTCCCCAGCCGCACCCAGCCAGACAGCCGCCCGCGCACCATGGTGCGCGCGGCGCTGGGCGGGGCGCGCGAGGATCTGGTCGCGGCAATCGGGCCTGATGGGCTGGTTACCGCGGTGGGAACCACTCCGGTGTTTCACGCCGAGAGGACAGTGCCACTCTTGCACTCCTTATGTCCGCCTCTATCCCTAGGTGGACCGGTGGGCGGCCGTTTGGCCGGCCACTTGCCAGAGTGGAAGCGGTTGACTCAGGACCGTTTAGTCTTGCGATGGCTTTCAGTCGGGTATCGTCCCGACTGGATGACAGGCCCGCCATCGCGACTGTCTCTCGCGCCGATCTGGACTCCGATTCCACGGGATCCGGATCAGAGGTTGTGTATAGAGGAGGAAATAAGTTCCCTCATACTAAAAGAAGCCATTCAGCCGGCACAGAGGTGCCCGGGCTTCTATTCAACCCTCTTCTTAGTGAAGAAAAACACCGGAGGGTGGAGGCCGATTCTCAACCTCAAGCCTTTGAACAAGTTCATAGAGACGCCCAGTTTCAAGATGGAGACTGTGCGCTCGGTATTGGCGGGGATGGAGCGAGGAATGTGGACCGCTTCCATAGATTTGAAGGATGCGTATTTCCACATTCCCATAGAGAGGAGTTTCCGTCACTTCCTGAGATTCGCATTTCAGGGCAGGCAGTGGGAATTCAGGGTGTTACCCTTCGGGATTTCCACGGCTCCTCGGGTCTTCACCCGTGTGGTTCTCGCGATCACTGCATACCTCCGCAGGAGAAGCATAGCAGTCCACACGTACATAGACGACTGGCTGTTGAAAGCACACACCCGGGAATCGTTGTCAGCCAATCTGGAGATTGTTTTGAAAACTCTCTCGGACTTGGGCTGGATGATCAATTTCCCGAAATCAGAGCTAACTCCATCCCAGAAGTTTGTTTACCTGGGCATGTTCTTCGATCTGGAGATGGGGTATGTGTACCCCACTCAGGAGAGGGTTCAAATACTCATCTCGGTAATACAGTCGGTGTGCGACAGTCGTCATGTCCTGGCACGGGTTTACTTGAGAATGCTGGGCTTGATGGTTTCTTTGGAACCAGTCATTCCGCAGGCCGCCTTGCGCAGGCGCCCGATCCAGTTGTTTCTCATGACACAGTGGACCCAGAGTTCGGGTTCGCTGGACTCGAGTGTGTCAGTGTTGGCGCCTCTGGTTCACCACTTGCAATGGTGGTTAGCTACAGAGAATCTCTTGCCGGGGGTTTTGCTGACCCCTCCCCACCCTCAGGTGACTCTGTATACAGATGCATCGATGGAGGGGTGGGGAGCTTGTCTGGAAGAGTCCACAGTATCAGGGCTTTGGGATCTGGATCAGTCCAAGGAACATATCAATCTACTAGAGCTAAGAGCAGTAGTCCTGGGCCTGGAACATTTCTTAAAGAATGTTCAGGGCAAGATTGTTCTGATTCGTTCAGACAACTCGACAGTAGTGACTTACATAAACCGCCAGGGCGGAACGAAGTCACCCAGTCTCTGTATGATGACATGGAAACTGCTTTGTTGGTGCCTGGATCATGGGATCACCTTGAAAGCAGTTCATATTCCGGGGAGGTTAAATCTGCTAGCAGACTCATTGAGCCGAAGGATGAGTGTTTTACCCACGGAATGGCAACTAAATCAATGTGTGGCGGATCGTCTGTTCGACCATTGGGGGAAACCCAACATCGATTTGTTCGCAACGAAGAAGAATGCGAAGATGACGACGTACGTCTCTCCGATTCCAGACCCAAGCGCTTTCGCAACAGATGCGTTAGCTATCAGCTGGGAGGGAATGTATGCATACGCATTCCCCCCAGCAATCCTGATTCCAAAGGTGCTTCAGAGAATCAGGCAGCAGGAGTGCCAAGTGCTTCTGATCGCCCCGGATTGGCCAAGCCGATCGTGGTATACGGATCTGCTGGACCTTCTGGTCTGCAATCCGGTTCTGCTGCCTCTGATGGACGACCTTATCTTCCAGGGCAAGGCCCTTCACGACAATCCGTCAATGTTCCGATTGACTGCGTGGATGTTGTCAAGGAATCTAGAATTAAGGAGGGCTTTTCTGAGCAAGCGGCCATGTTTATGGCCAAAGCCAGGAGGGGGTCAACCTCCAGAGCATATAATTATAAAATCAACAGATTTGCAGAGTGGTGCTCAAAAAGATGTATTGATCCAATGGAATCATCTATTCAGGTAGTGGCTGATTTCCTCTGTCACCTATATGATGCCTATAGCCTCAAGCCTAACTCTATTGCTGGTTATAAATCAGCTTTAATGACTGTTATCCCTTGCTTGGCTAATAGGGGGAGTGATGAAGTAAGTACATTAAATGTATTAATTAAAGGCATGGGCAATCTAAGACCAAGGAATCCTCCACTGATTCCGTCTTGGAGTTTATCACTGGTGCTCCAGGTACTAGGTGATAAGCCTTTTGAACCACTTAGTTCCATTTCTATGAAAATGTTAACTCTTAAAACTGTATTTTTAATTGCTGCGGCCTCGGCGAGGCGTAGGAGTGAGATTCACGCCTTATCAGCCGAGGTTGACCGTTTTGTGGTTACAGGGGAAGGCCTTAAGCTTCTACCTAGGATTAATTTCTTGTCTAAAAATCAGTCATTGAAATATCCAGGTCAGCCTATTTTTTTGCCATCTTTAACTAGATATGATCCTGGTTCTAAAGTATGGTGTCCCGTCCGGGCGCTGCTCCGGTACAGACAGCGTACTTCGGAGTGGCGTACCGACCTATCAGCTTTATGGTTGTCATATATTGAACCCCATGGTAGGGCGTCTAAGGACACCATTTCTAGGTGGATTGTGGAATGTATTCAATTTTGTCACAAATCCGCCACCGGGCGACAGGTTGACGTGGCCAAGGCTCACAGTGTCCGCGGTGTCGTGGCATCCACTGCCCTGTTTAGTGGGGTCCCTGTGGATGATATTATGTCAGTGGCTCAGTGGCACTGTGAGTCAAGTTTTACAGACCATTACCTCCGTGACACCTCTAACCCTCTCGCCTTGTCGATTTTGAAACAATAACCGCTTTATGTTTGTGAAGAGTGCTTCCGCATTGCTTATATACTTCGCCATTCAGCGACGGTGACAACCACTTGTCGGGACTGTATCATGCTTCTCTACTGGAATCGTGATGACAGCTTCCTAGTACAACAAGGTCAGTCTTGTTCATGTGTTGTTCATTGTTTTATATTGTCACGTTACCCAGTGTTATTAATATGGTGATGGTTTATGTGGGTTGTGGTTCTTTAGAGAGAGTATACGAAAATGGAGCCTTTTCGTCTCTGTCCTATAGTACTTGGCACTAGTACGAAGAGAGCGTGTAGGACATTGAGGTCATTTAATCTTCCTCCCAAGGGTGGGGGGGGAGCGCATATGACAAATCGGTCATCTCTCAGGCATCGGTTGTGTTATCCGATGGTTTATCAAATCCTGACTGTGTTTTCACACAGTTTCAGACGTCATAAGTGCCTTAAACGCTTGAAAACGTATAGGGAAGAGCTGGTCTTTTGACCTCGCCTCCCTCCCGCCAGATTCACTTTCGAATTCTGGCAATATCAAAAGTATTAGGGAGGTAAGTATACTCTTGATGTGAAATAAACGAAATCTAGGATTTCTTTTTTCACGAGAGAGTTGATACTTACCTCCCTAGATACGGACCCGGCCTCTCCGCCCCACAGAGGCTCGGTCTTCAGGCTCTTGGTAGTTGCATGTGTTAGCCAATAAATGAGCCAGAGGAAGTAGTAGTCGGCGCATGCGCGGTGCTGGGGCGAGCATCCGCCGGACTACCTCTGACTCCCTGCCCAGTAGGGGCACCTAACTGTTTTTAATCTGAGTGTTTTATTGAGTGAAAGCCGATATTTAGCAATATCAAAAGTATTAGGGAGGTAAGTATCAACTCTCTCGTGAAAAAAGAAATCCTAGATTTCGTTTATTCAATCAAATTGTTGTCAAAATAATTACTGTAATGCAATTACTACCTGCTATATATTTGAATACAGATTTTATGAAACGTGTTACTGCAACAGCTTTCAATATGTGTTCTAAAATAATCATCATAAATTTCAGTCAACACTTTCTACGGATTTGAAGAGCAATTTGACTGTAAGTTGTTGCTGACTAAGACACCAACAACGTTATCAAATTGTTGTCCATAGAATCACACAGCACTCAGTATTACTATCTAAGTAGAGTGAGTATATGGACAAAATAAGCTTTGTCTGCACAAAGTAACTATTTCGCCTAGCTACCTGGTGTATGTTTCTGTTTGACCAATGCATTTCAAACAAATGCACAAATCTGTCAACGATACATGCATGCCGTTTGCTAAGCGTTCATTCTTGTATCACTGCAACGGACCTCCCTCTGTCTGATATCACTTCGTCTTACGTCCCCTTGTCTCACAGACATCACTTCTCACGTCTGACCTCACCTCACCTAACACTACAATCATATGTTCCAGTCAGAAGCTGCAGCATCTACAGTTAGTTAATTTGAATAATATTTTAAGGATTGTAGGCACTGATCACTTGATAGAAAACAAACCTTTGTGTCCGAATTTCACACACACACCATGACCAATTGCCAGAATGCAGAATAATTTACGTAATAGACAATAGACATGAGATGTATATATAATCATATCACATCCTGGCTCTCTTGATATCAGGTGTGGCTCATGGTTTATTACAACTGATAAACCTACTCGAAATCTGGGACACAAAAATCACCATCTCTCTAAACGGAACTTCAGCCATGAAGGAATCTGATTGGTTACGGCTCCGACAGCAGATGGAGGAATGTTTGATTTTGGCACAAGATACAATACAGCTTATTGGGACAACAAAGCATGAGAAGAGTGAGATGGAAGCCTCTAGTGCAAGGTATGTGTATACATGCCAGATGTTGCTACTTTAAAGCATATATTAATTTCTACCCTGTAGGACTCTCCTCCTCTCTTTCCTCTCACCTGTCTCTCACTCTCTCTCTCTCTCCCTCACTCCTTCCCTCCCTCTGATGTAAGCACTGTTCACAAATAATACATAATATACACAATATTATTACTTAACTTCAGGTCAGACGCTCACGAGACAGTGACTAAAGTCCAGAAGTGGCTGAATGGAGCTAACAATGCTATCCACACAGAAGATGCTAAGCTTGTAGATCAGGTATCACACATTCAATCTCATCTCCTACAAACATGTTGAATATTGTGCGCAGCAGAGTATAGATTTACGTGTGCAGCAATGGAGGGGCTCACCACCTACATACATGCTGAATATTGTGCGCTGCAGAGTATAGATTTATGTGTGCAGCAATGGAGGGGCTCACCTCCTACATACATGCTGAATATTGTGCGCTGCAGAGTATAGATTTATGTGTGCAGCCATGGAGGGGCTCACCTCCTACAAACATGCTGACTATTGTGCGCATCAGAGTATAGATTTACGTGTGCAGCAATGGAGGGGCTCACCTCCTACAAACATGCTGAATATTGTGTGCTGCAGAGTATAGATTTACGTGTGCAGCAAAGGAGCTAGGGCCCATTTCTAGCTAAGCTCCACTCACCTTTATGCACGTTCATATCGATTTATATACTTTGACTCCTGAAGTCCCAGAATCCCAATTTCAAGATCTCTATACAGCTACGCCATTGATTATTTTGAAACTAATTTGACTGGGTGCTGTTGCTGTCAATGGCAGCAACAGCGGCCAGTCAAATTAGTTGCAAAATATTCAACAGAATGGTTTTTGTCTTGCCCTGAAGGGAAAAGCGAGACAGGGATTAGAAATTCCCCCATCGTCGTTGTCGGTGGCACTGTCGGCATGTCATTTGTGTTAGTTTTCATTAGCCTTATTAGTCAAGACTGGCCCATCAGATTTCAATGCAAATTTACAGACTGGTTCTATCCAATGCAGGGATGCAATCTTCATCATTATTAAGCAGCTTTTCGGGGAATTTGTCATGTTTTTTTCGCGGTTTTTGGACTTAGAATATTTTGGTGGATATTTGCGTTAAAGTTTTTCAGGATCCTTATTGTTCAACAATAGAGCATCAGATTTTGATGAAACTTTACAAACTATATCGATCCATTTTCGGCCTACTATCTTCATCATTACTAGATTTTCAAGGAATTTCTCATGCTTTTTTCGCGGCTTTCGATTTGGATGAGTTTTGTGTTAGTTTTTCATTAGCCTTATTAGTCAAGAATGGCTCATCAGATTTTAATAAAACTTTACTGACTGGTTCTATCCAATGCAGGGATGCGATCCTCATCATTACTAAGCAGATTTTCGGGGGAATTTCTCAAGGTTTTTTTTCACGCTTTTGGATAATTTTTGCATTAAAGTTTTTCATTAGCCTTATTAGTCAACAATGGCTCATTAGAGCGTCTTTTTGGGTGTATTTCTCATGTTTTTTTCATGGTTTTGGACTTCGAATATTTTCTTTTGCAGTTTTTCATTAATTTGCGTTAAAGTTTTTAATTTCCTTATTTTACAACAATGGCTCATCGGATATCAAGGAAACTGTACAGACGTACTCTATGCTATATATGGATGCAATCCCCATCATTACTATTTTGATTTGTGAGGAATTTCTCCTGGGTTTTTTCAGTGCTTTGGAAACCGTGTAAATGGAATAGTAGTTTAACAGATCCTAATATTTAACTTCTTTTAGATAAAATATGCAAAATTAACTCAGTTCCCTTACAATTAACATATTGCTGATCATCAATTCTGAGATCCAATTCGCATCATTACGGTTTTGGACTTGATTATTTTAACATTTTAAAATTGATAATGGTTCGGTTTTATAGGCAATGAGGACTCCAAAGAATTACAAAATATGCGATCATAGGAGTCAGTGTATGGACATTACCAAAATTCTCTCACCAAATCCACGTCCCTCTTTAGTTCATAATTATAATGATTATGCACGTAGTTTGCCTTTTAAGTATCAAAATATGTATCCAGTGGTCAATAATATCAGAAGCGAGACATATCACGCTTTAGCGTTCTTGTTTGTACATTTACCAAAGGCAAACAATTTGTATACTTGACGGACTATTCTCCGGACTATTCTCATTCCCTGGCGGAGAGCTCTACGTCATTCTGATTGTGATGTCAGCTAATATTAAGACGTAATTTATGTTAGCGTCAGATGCTTGAGTGATGGATCAGATTCTTCGATTCTCTTCAAACATGTCAGATTTCCTAGACCAATATGACTTATGACACCACCTTTTAGTTTAAACATATTTTTATTGTTCAAGAGACAATACGGATTGAGTCACAAGTTGTCTCCAACTTAGTTACTACTCGCTCTGAATACTATACACTTGATTATAATAATGACGAAAAAGTGCAGTTAATAAGACCTTAAACCATAATGAATATAAGATTTAAATGAAAATTAATAGAATAATTAAGATAAGATTTTGAATAGTGTTTATATATGTGTGTATATGCGTGTACTTTTTAAAGCGTCTTTGTGTTTTACCTGATTTTAGTAGTTAAGTAGTGTGTAGCGTTGTTGTGATCCGTGCATGAATATGTATGTAGATGTGCACGTGTTTGCATGTTTAAAACAATAAAGTACTTGTGATATATCTACTAAGTATTCGCTATTCGCGTGTGTTATGCATTTGTGCGTGCCTGCATTCATTCATGTGCGGGAGCGTGTGTGCGTGTGTGAGTATATTTACGCAATTTAAGCAATTTCATGCGTGCTTGCCCGTTGATCTTTTCCATTGTGTGTGCGTGCGTGCGTGCGTGTGTGCATGCCTGCGTGCATGTGAGTGCTCACGTCAACCTCCTCTTAAAGGTGCATATCCACACCAAAACTCTCCAAGACAAGACTGAAGGAATTTAGCGCTTATAGCGGCCTAAGTCGTGTGCCCAGGTGCAATGAAACGAAACAAATCACAAATTATGACACGTTCATAAAGCATAAGTCTACAATTTAGTCCCCAATTTCATTCATCTATTAGTAAATCTAGTCATTAGTATTAAAATAGTTAACCCTTTAACCCTCAAATTTGTTGGAGAAATTTGTTCTCATAGAAAATGTCCATTTGAAGACCAGGGGAAGGCTATTTTTGATAATTTTCCACTGGAATGACTGGTTCGGTTATCGAGCCAGTCATTCCAGTGGTAAGTTTTCTAAAATAGTCTTCCCTTGATCTGCAAATGGACATTTCTCAAAACCACTGCAGAAGACGTTTTTGGTGGATATGAGTGTTAAAAGTTTAATGTGTGCATATTTGTGCAAAAACATGCACATGCACACATACCCATGCATACATACACAAACATACGCACAACTGTTATGCTCCATGTCTTGGGTTATATGTCTAACAGGTAGCCTCACTGCACTGTGATATGGTTGGGTGGATGGTTCAAGTCCTGCTTCGTTTGGCACCAGATCGTGAAGATACCACGCCAGAGGCTAGTCAAATGGCGCTACTGGCAAGTGCACCTGTCAATCAACTTGAGGCGAATGTAATGACATTGTTTGATAAGCTTACAACTTTTACAATTCAGGTGGCAGGGTGAGTAATAATGTTTTTGTTATACTTTTAGTTGTGTCTCACAATTAATATATATGGGATTGTCAATTTGTCTGTCAGTCTGTTTGTAGGTGTGCGAGTTTCAAAAAACACTTGATGTTTCTTACAAAGTTACCCATATAACAACTATTGTGCATGCACACTAGTTTTGACGTTAACTGTTATAAACCATGTTTTGAAATGGAGGAGTCCAGTTTTATCTATCAATCATATGACGTCATAATCAACTACATGATGTGTAGGATGAGGTCATAATCAATTACATCATGAATAACCTAAATAAGTTCATCACAAACGCTTAATTGATGACGGACTAAGCATTGTGGTACAAATTGTATGTAATTTTCTAAACATCCTGTGAATATTTTGAAACAAATTTGACTGGGTGCTGTTGCTGCCATAGGCAGCAACAGTACCCAGTCAAATTAGTTTCAAAATATTCAACAGCTTGTATAGTTTTCTGGTAATTGAGATTCAGAGAGTGCAGGGATCGATAGATCTACGCACTGGAAATGTAATGGCTAGAGATGGGTGGGGCATACCATAGCTAAAACTGGATTCTTCCATTGGCTAGCTAGCGCCAGTACTGGGGTCCAAGTTGCTAGCGCCAGTACTGGGGTGCAAGTTGCTAGTGCCAGTACTGGGGTCCAAGTTGCTAGTGCCAGTACTGGGGTCCAAGTTGCTAGTGCCAGTACTGGGGTGCAAGTTGCTAGTGCCAGTACTGGGGTCCAAGTTGCTAGTGCCAGTACTGGGGTCCAAGTTGCTAGTGCCAGTACTGGGGTCCAAGTTGCTAGCGCCAGTACTGGGGTGCAAGATATTGCTAGAGGCAATGTCTATATATTGCACATAAATTATCGTGAAATATAGTTATATTGAATGCTGCAATGTTTGCAGTTCTGGGTGGGTGGGGTGTTGTGGGTCATGATACATACATACATACATTGTTAATAGTAGCAATGAAAACTGGCATTAAACTGTTGAATATTTTGAAATTACTTTTACTTGAAGCCAGTAAAAGTAATTTGAATATATTCAACATGTATCTGTAAATATTCAATATTTTCAAAATTTTCTCACTTTATAGAGATACTGTTTCAGACAAATTCATTTCTGTTATGAGATGATAGTTTGTGTCAATGATCAGAGTCAAAATTTAGTTTTAAAATTTAATGTCTGTTGGTCGGTCAGTTAGACCTTTGACAAAGCCATATACCTCACTTCTGTGGTACATACAAGTCTGCTAAATTAAAATTACCAAATTGTTATATTTAATTAAAGCTGATGAATCAGATGTGTGTTTCTGATATGCAGGTGCTGTGATGGCATTGTGTTAGAGAGCGCACAGCGTCGTCGTGACAACATGGATGAGATGGCTGATGAGGAGTATAATCAACTTCAGCAATTTAAAGTAAGAGAACACATGACCAAGCACAACACAAATGATGAAGATAATTCTGAAAGCATTTTGACTGAAGTTGTAGTCATAAGATAACAGTAGTCTTCATTCAAAAATCTTTTCTCAGTTTTCAGCATGTTTCACGTGACAGCAGAAAAGGGGTTGGGGTGGGGGTTTGTTTACAGAATGGAGAGTGATATTTCATACAGAATGGAGAGTGATAATGGACCTTTCCAAGTTTGTCCATCCATCATATGATGTCATAATCAACTACGTGACGTGTAGGATGATGTCATAATCATGATGTCATGAGTGATTCGATATAGTTCATCTTTAACGCTTAATAGTCTGACACGTATGAATTGTATGTCTACCATTTAATAAACATTCTGTTGAATATTTTGAAACTAATTTGACTGGGCCAGTCAAATTAGTCTCAAAATATTTAACAGCTTACATGTATAGTTTTCCGGAAATTGATAGTCAGGGCATTTGGGGATCGATCGATCCCAACACACTCGAGGTATGGGTGGAACTTAGCTAGAGATGGGCGGAGCATGGCTAAACTTCCTATTATTGGGGGTCAAAGGGCAAGATGTCATAGGGCAAGATCATTGAAAAGATATGCAATGACCAAATTATGGTTCCCACTGCAATGATTGACTAAGAAAGGTTTAATTATATGACTTATTTTATCTTTTAGCAAGAGTGTGAAGAATGGAAGGTAACAGCTCAAGTGATCCTGTGTCAGCTGACTGGTCAACCCTATGATGAAATGGTTGCTAAAACATTAGCTCGGACTCAACAAAAGAAAGCAGTGGAGTCTGGTCAAGCCGTGGTCACAGAATCTACTGCGCTTGGACGACAGGTATGAAAATACATGGAGAAATATGACCTTTCTTCAATACCCATTGGCTGTTGTAGTCCTCTCTCACACCACAGAAGCTATTGAGATTCTGACAAGTATTACATGGACCATTTTTGTCTTGCCTGCGAAGCAGAAAGTGAGACATAGGCTTCACTTTTCCACCGACGACGGCATCAACATTAAGTTTCTGCGTTTAGCAAAACATCTCAGCTTATATTTCATGATTGGTTAAGCCTATTGCAACTAAACTTGGATACATGGTTACCTATAATGATAGGAAGCAGCATGATGATGTTGGGGGTCACAACATCAAAGGTCAAGGTCACTGTGACCTTGATACAGCACTGTTATTTTAACATTGTTTTTGTGTTTAGCAAAACCTTTCAGCCTATATTTCAGGATTAGTTCAGCCTATTGCAACTAAACTTGGATACATGGTTACCTATAATGTTAGGAAGCAGCATGATGATTTTGGGGTCATACGGTTGAATGTCAAGGTCACTGAGACCTTGATACAGAACTGTTATTTCAACATTCAGTTTTTGCATTTAGCAAAACTTCTCAACTTATATTTCATGATTGGTTAAGCCTATTGCAACTAGACTTGGCTATG